>JAUTBS010029834.1:0-14160 GCA_032361285.1 Aequorea victoria
TAGGAATCCTCTAACTTCTTTCTCCGTTCTCGGGGGAGGCATTTCCAAAATTTCCTTGATCTTGGAGGGATCCACTTCTATTCCTCTTTGAGTAATGATGAATCCCAACATCTTGCCTGCGGTAACTCTAAAAGCACATTTCTCTGGGTTCAACCTCATTCGGTACTTCCTGATTCTCTCGAAGAATTTCTCCAAGGCTGGGGTATGCCCTTCACGGTATTTGGATTTAACAATCATATCATCGACGTATAGCTCCACTTCTTTGTGTATTATATCATGGAGTAATGCCGTTGCAACACGTTGATACGTGGCTCCTATATTTTTCAGACCGAAAGGCATAACCCTGTAACAATATGTCCCCCATGGCATGGTGAACGTAGTCTTTTCTCTGTCTTCGGGTGCCATGAGAATCTGATTATATCCTGAGAATCTATCCATGAATGACAACCGTGCATGTCCAGCAGTATTATCCACGAGGACGTCTATATGTGGTAGAAGGAAATCATCTTTAGGACTTGCTTTGTTAAGATCTCAGAAGTCAATACCGACTCGTACCCGACCGTCTTTCTTTGGTATAGGGACAATATTAGTAACCTACTGGGGGTATTCTGTCACTTGAAGAAAGTCAGCGTTCACTTACTTGGTAACTTTCTCCTTGATTTTGAGGGTCCAATCAGGTCTTAGATGTCTCAGCTTCTGTTTCACTGGTTTGGCATCGAGGTAGAGGGGTATTTTGTGCTGAACGATATCTGGGTCAATTCTAGGCATGTCTGCATACGACCGTGCGAAGACGTCTTTAAATTCCTTTAATAATTTGATTAATGGCTCGCGTTCGTCATTTGATAAAGCGGAACCCATCTGGACCATTTTGTGGATCCTTCTCAATACCCAGATTTATTGAAAAAGTTTCTTCAATTAAGGGTTTAGCATGCATTTCTTCTTCTTTTTCAATTAAAAGTTTTAGCTCTGAGGGAATAACCCCATCAAATTTATCGGAGTCAGCAATCAAACATTCGTAAGAAAGTACAGCAGGGTAATAGGAAGAGTTCTCTATATTATTATAATCATCAAGGATTATAGATTTTGACATGAATTTGGTTGTAACAGAAGATTGAGACACCCCAACAAATGGATGCTCAACAGACTCACCACTGGACTCTGACTCCATAGATGTTGACGAGTCCGACTCGGACTCTGACTCACTATCTACTTCATTCAGAATATTATATTCATAAGCCCAATTCTCTATTACAATGTTACCCTCACTTATTATTGAACCGGAACAGTCGACAGGTTCGTCGCTGCCCAGCATGGCGACTTCTTCCACGACTTCTTCCACATGTTGAGGAGTTGCTCCTTCAAAGAGCGACCCCAACGTGAATTCCTCCAGATCTTCTGCCCAGTCCTTTCCGTGTGCTTTCTCTGCTACATTTTTGTCCTCTACCTCGTCCTCCTCAGGCTCACTGTTTGTCAGCTGGTGTTCAAAGAAGATCTCCAGTCCAGGTATTTTTTGCCCAGACCCTTCATCGATCCATGGTTTCAGAAATCTACAAAATGGAAAAGTCTCGCCTTCCTTCACATACTGCCCATTTTGAGGCCCATAGGCCGGTAGCGGAGCCTAGTATTCTGTATTGGTGCTCCTGACCCATGCCCTTGTCTATGCTTCCACCCTCTCTTTAGCAAGGTCCTATCTTGTGGGTTCGTATCCCAGACCAAAGGTATACCGGTTGTCCCGAACATAGACTGGTTCAGTTCTACATTGTTAACTTTTTTCCAAGCCCTAGGCCTGGGAAATACGACATTTTGCCCATTATCATGACTGCCTGAGGTTTTAGATACAACTGCTCTCCATTCATCAGAGTCTGGATAGCTGCTGTTTTATCAAATTCAAAACCACTCAGGGTGAGATCCTCTTCCCCATGCTGTATCTCGAGTAAGGGGGTGCCATCAGTGGCAGTAGCCTGGATGTTGGATTTGCCAAATATAGTTAAAACAACTCCATCCTTTATCATTTTAACCTTCTGATGGAGGGTGGATGGAACTACTTATACACCAGAGTGATGCAACAATGGTCATCCTAACAACAGATTAAAGGAGGTCGGTACATCCAGAACATGAAACTCGATCTCACTGTTAGTGGATCCTATGGTAACAGCAAACTTGACCATCCCCAACACGTTTTTGCGGGTGTTGTCATATGCTCATACTCCTTGAGTGGTCAGAGTAAAATCCTGCTCTCTTAACCTGAGGTAGTGCGCTGTTCTAAGTGGGCAAACATTCAGTGCTGACCCATTATCAATTAAAACCACATGTACCCATTTCCCCAGGCACTTTGCTATTATATGAAGGGGTTTGTTGTGCAGACATCCTTCAGCTGGCAGATCTTTATCGGAGAAAGTAATGACGTTCTTCAGCCTGGTAGGAGCAATCATTCTCACCAACTGTTCAGCAGTAGTATATATAGAGATGTCTACCTTGCTTAAAGCCCAGCATAGCTTGTCTATGTTTATGGGATACCATCAGTAACCCCCATATACTTAGGTTTATCTGGATCTTTTTGAGCTCCTTCAGTACAACATCATCCTCTTCTCTGACCTCTACTGTGGGTTGACTGACCTCGCCTCTCTCTAAGTTAGCGGGTTTAAAGTGTCTTTCACTCTTAGTCAAATGCTCAATCTCCTCTTCGGGGATCCACAGACTGTCCCAGTGACCAGTGACAGGGTTTACTTCGGACAAATGTAGTCCTTCTAGTCCCCATAGATCGTCCTCTGCCACCTTCTCAATTTCTGTATTGGTTACTAGGTGGTCGGTGCTATCCTCTGACTTTTCCTTCGGGAGTGGGCTCTGCTCTTTTTTTGCTTTCTGGCGGTTGATCTCCTCTGCTGCCCAGATCTCATTATTTTTCCAACTGTCATTGGGCCTCGAGTTGTTCCAGATATCATCATCAAGAACGAAAAGGTCTAAGATGCCTTCTCCTTCTTTAGATGGGATATCTAGGTCGACCCTTTGTTTTCCTTTACTCCTGGTCCTATTCTGGGCAATGCTGATATCATTGGGCCCGATGCTTATCATTTTCTTGGCTTCCTTGCTGGCTCTATCTTCTTCCTTTGTATATCCCGACATATGTGAACCTCGGCTTTTCTCAGCCCTGATTTGAATCTGGTTGTTAGAATCATTCATGGGTTCTGATTCAGAATCCTTTTTGGTCTTTATTTCTGCCTCTATTTTTTATTATAGTCTTATTCCTGCTACTGCTATTATTTATATTTCTATTTCATCTGTTTCTGCTCTTTCCTCTATTACGACCTCTGTTTCTGCCTCTGCTTCCGTCCCAGATCCTATTCCTGTATTCCCTATGTTCCCCTCCGATTCCTCTTTTGGTTTGTTTGTGTCTGTCAGTTCTATACTACTATTTGGTAGGGTCCTAAGAGTGTAAAGGTCATCATCATCGAGGTTCTCCCACTCCTCGTTTTCACTAAAATTGTCATTCGTGTATATTTCTTCAGATTCGTTCAACAACATCCATCCATCAAAGCCCACATCTATGTTAGGGTCATACAAGGAAAACTCCACGTGCACCTCATTATCGGATGCCATGTTGTCCCATTCTTCCAACATCTCCTCTGCATCTTCCAGTTCTATCAAGTCGTTCTCTTCGACATACAAAGTTTTCTCTACACCTAAAGAACATAAAAAGTTTCCCTTCGGGAGAGGTGGACTTGGTCTGACGCCCCATTCTGGGTAGATGTAGGTACTAGGATCATAGTAGGGTAAGACTGTATAGAGATGGTTTATATTCTGAGTGGGTGGGTTCATACGATTTGGCAGGGGATTGGTGGTAACATTAGGCTTAGGCACCGTTGGAGGCGAGATCATATTATTATCAATTAGACCTTGAATTTTGTGCCAGAGCCTCATATAGTATTGGATGGCATGTCTGGGCATCTGATGATATGCACAGTACGCCGCAGGATTGAAGTTAGCAGGAGGTGGGCTTGGAATAGGTGTTGGTTCAAGAGGGATCGCATGCCCTTTTCCCAATAACCTCGGGTATAGCTCGGAGAGTGTAAAACTAAGTTCATTAAAGACTCTCTGGACTTGGGGAAATATAGACTGCGGCCTGAATGGCCTCGACTGCAGGTGAAATGAGTGTGGGTTGAACGGTTAAAGATTAAATGGTTGAGGGTTGAAAGGTTGAGGGTTAAGTAGGTTTACATTTGCGGCCCCCGACAGATTATGATTTGGCGGGTTTTGACCAACCTGGTTGTTAGGGTAGCTGCTTGGACCTGAATAATTCTTCCCCTGATAGTTTTGTCCCTAATAAGGCTTCCGAGCTCTTTGCTGACTTGTCCCTGTTTCAGCCTTGACTTCTATCTTTTCAATTTCACCTGACTGGAGGGCATCCTCGATTTGGACTCCTGCATCAAACAACTGCTCAAAAATCATGAGCGACTGGGTGATGAGGTACTTTCTAAACTGAGGCTGCAAGTTTTTCACTACTGTCTGGACCTGTTCTTTTTCCATAGGCCGGTTGGTCATTTTATCTGCCTTTCTCATCCAGCGGGTTAGGAAGTTCACAAAAGATTCTCGAGGGGTCTGCTTAGTGGTCTCTAGCTCCATGATGGTCACGTCCAGCTAGACATTATAGTTGTACTGCCCGACAAATGCTGTAGCAATGTCTTCTCACGTTCTAGTTCGGGTGGCTTCCAAGGTTAGAAACCAACGTTGAGCGGCCCCAAAGAGGGACCGGTGGAAGAGTTGTGCTTTCAGCTAATTGTCAATGCCCATAGGAGATAGGGTGCCGACGTACATTCTCAGGTGAATCCTAGGATCGCCGGCACCGTTAAACTTTTCCATATTCGGCATCTTAAATTTCTTGGGCAGTTTGGCATCGGGAAATAGACAAAGTCCCTCCGCATCTAACATGTACTCGTCAACTCCTCGGGATTTCCTCAGTATCTTTTCCAACCTATTTATTTTGTCAGATAATAGGGCCTCCCGGGCTAAGGCCGAGTCTATCACAACAAGAGCAACAGTAGCAGCAGTAGCAGCATGAATACCATCAGCAGCAGTAGTAGGAATACCAATAGCAGCTCTAATTCCTAAAAGATCTGTGCCATATTGTTTCTCCTTCCAAACTTGGTTGTTAGCAGCTTCACCCTGTGGATTTCTCGGAACATGATTAGCCTGAAGATTCTGGATTTTGGCTTGCACTGAACTTGAGCATGGGTTTGCTCCTGAAGTGTGAGGGTCATGCCTTCTAGAGCTCTCTGCATCTCCGACAGAGTTCAAATTAATACAGTATTTGCGTCTTCATCTCTTGCCATTGTATAGTTCCCCAGATTAGAATCTGATCCTTTGAGTCTTCCACTCGATAATCGGATCCAGGTGGGCATAGCATCAAAACTTAATGACGCAATGATAACCCTAAAGAGATGAAAACAAAAGCGCTCGTAAGATATTATAGATCGCGAGGACTCTATGAAGAAAATGACACAGGAAATAATGTTTTAGCAGCAGGGCATAAGATAGGCAACCAAAACATGGTGAAGAAACACGTAGAAACCCCAAAAGTGGAAAAAGGTTGCGGCTAACAATTCTCGGCTTTCCGTTGGAGACTCTGAATCTCAAACGGTAGAAAATAAAATTTACGGGGTGGACCCGGCTTTTCGTTTAGGAACGGAGTCTCAAATGGAAGAAAAAAGAAATTTGCGGTGTGTGCTGACTTTCAATTTGAGATCGGAGTCTCAAACGACAAAAAAAAAAAAACAAATTTGTGATATACGCCACCTTTTCGTCTGAGACCGAAGTCTCAGATGGTAAAAAAAAAGAAATTTACGGTCTGCGCTGGCTTTTCGTCTGAAACCGATGTCTCAAACGGCAGAAAAAAAGAAATTTGTGGTGTGCGCTGGCTTTCTGTCTGAGACTGGAGTCTCAAACGGTAGAAAAAAAGAAAATTTGCGGTGTGTGTCAGCTTTTTTTCTGAGACCGGAGTTTCAAACAGTAGGAAAAAAAAAAGAAATTTGTGGTGTACGTCGGCTTTCCGTCGGAGACCGGAGTCTCAAACGATAGAAAAAAAGAAATTTTTGATCTGCACCGGCTTTCCGTCTAAAATTGGAGCATCAAACGGCAAAAAAAAAAGAAATTTGTGATGTGACCGGCTTTTCGTCTGAGACCGGAGTCTTAAACGGCAGAAAAAAAAAATTGTAGTGTGCACCGGCTTTTCGTTTGAGACTGCAGTCTCAAACGGTAGAAAAAAGAAATTTACGGTGTGCACCGATTTTTCGTTTGAGACCAGAGTCTCAAACGATAAAAAAAAGAAATTTGCAGTGTGCGCTGGTTTTCTGTTTGAGACCGGAGTCTCAAATGGAAAAAAAAAAGAAATTTCCGGTGTGCGCTGGCTTTCCCTTTGAGATCAGAGTCTCAAACGATAGAAAAAATAATTTTGCAGTGTGCGTCGGCTTTCCGTCTGAGATCGGAGTCTCAAACGGTAGAAAAAAAAATTTGCGTTGTGCGCCGACTTTCTGTTTGAGATCAGAGTCTCAAACGGTAGAAAAAAAAGAAATTTGTGGTGTGTGCCGGCTTTACGTCTAAGACTGAAGTCTCAAACTACAAAAATAAAGAAATTTGAGGTGTGCGCTGGTTTTTCGTCTGAGATCAGAGTATCAAACGGCAGAAAAAAAAGAAATTTGCGGTGTGCGCCGGCTTCCCATTTGAGACCGGAGTCTCAAATGATAGAAAAAACAAATTTCCGGTGTGCGCCAGCTTTTCGTCTGAGAATGGAGTCTCAAACGGCAGAAAAAAGTAATTTATGTTGTGCGCCGGCTTTCCGTCGGAAACCGGAGTCTCTAACGGCAGAAAAAAAGAAATTTGCAATTTGCGCCGGCTTTTCGTCTGAGACTCTAAATCTCAAACGGTAGAAAAAAGAAATTTTATAGTGTGCGCCAGTTTTCTGTCTGAGATCGGAGTCTCAAACGGTAGGAAAAAAAAAATTGCGGTGTGCGTCGGCTTTCTATCTGAAATTCGAGTCTCAAACGGTAGAAAAAAAAATTGCGGTGTGTGCCAGCTTTCCATCTGAGACCAGAGTCTCAAACGACAAAAAAAAGAAATTTGCGGTGTGCGCTGGCTTTCCGTCTTAGATCGGAGTTTCAAACGACAGAAAAAAAGAAATTTGTGGTGTGCGCCAGTTTTCCGTCTGAGATCGGAGTCTCAAACAACATAAAAAAAGAAATTTGCAGTGTATGCCGGCTTTACGTTTGAAATTGGAGTCGCAAACATAAGAAAAAAGAAATTTGTGGTGTGCGCCGGCTTTCCGTCTGAGACCAGAGTCTCGAACGACAGAAAAAAAAAATTACAGTATGCGTCGACTTTCATTATGAGACCGGAGTTTGAAATGGTAGAAAAAAAGAAATTTGTGGTGTGTGTCGACTTTCTGTCTGAGACCACAGTCTCAAACAATAGAAAAAAAAAATTTACGGTGTGCGCCGGCTTTCCGTCTGAGACCGGAGTCTCAAATGACAGAAAAAAAAGAAATTTGCAGTGTGCGCTGCCTTTCCATCTGAGATCGGAGTCTCAAACGACAGAAAAAAAGAAATTTGCGGTATGCGTCGACTTTTCGTCTTAAACCGAAGTCTCAAACGGCAGAAAAAAAAATTGCGGTGTGCGTCGGGTTTTCGTCTGAGAGTGAAGTATCAAATGACAGAAAAAAGAAATTTGCAATTTGCGCCGGCTTTCCGTCTGACACCAGAGTTTCAAACGGTAGAAAAAAAAAATTTGCGGTGTGCGCCGACTTTCCGTCTGAGACTGGAGTCTCAAACGGCAGAAAAAAAGAAATTTACGTGGTGCGCCAGCTTTCCGTCTGAGATCGGAGTCTCGAACGACAGAAAAAATAAATTTGTGGTGTACGCTGGCTTTCCATCTGAGACTGGAGTCTCAAACGACAGAAAAAAAAAAAAATGCAGTGTGCGCCGGCTTTCCTTCTGAGACCGAAGTCTCAAACGGTAGAAAAAAAGAAATTTGCAGTGTGCGTCGGCTTTTATTCTAAGACCGGAGTGTCAAACGACAGAAAAAAGAAATTTACGGTGTGCGCCAGCTTTCCTTCTGAGACTCGAGTCTCAAACGACAGAAAAAAAATTGCGGTGTGCGCCGGCTTTCCGTCCGAGACTCGAGTCTTAAACGTGAGAAAAAAAATATTTGCGGTGTGCGCCGGCTTTCCGTTTGAGACCAAAGTCTCAAATGACAAAAAAAATAATATGCGGTGTGCGCTGGCTTTCCGTCTGAGACCGAAGTCTCAAATGGTAGAGAAAATGAAATTTACGGTGTGCGCCGGCTTTCCGTCTGAGACCGAAGTCTCAAATGGTAGAGAAAATGAAATTTACAGTGTGCGCCGGCTTTCCGTCTGAGACCGGAGTCTCAAACGGCAGAAAAAAAGATTTTTGCAGTGTGAGCCGGCTTTCCGTCTGAGACCGGAGTCACAAACGACAAAAAAAAATTTACGGTGTGCGCCGGCTTTCCGTCTGAGACCAGAGTCTAAAACGGCAGAAAAAAAATTTACAGTGTGTGCCGACTTTCCATCTGAGACCGGAGTCTCAAACGGTAGAAAAAAAAATTGGCGGTGTGCGCCAGCTTTTCGTCTGACACTGGAGTCTCAAATGGCAGCAAAAAAAAAAAGAAATTTGTGGTGTGCACCGGCTTTCCGTTGGAGACCCTGAATCTCAAACGGCAGAAAAAAAAAGGTTTACGGGAAGCCCCGACTTCCGTCGAGACTCTGAACCTCTACGGATAAAAAGAAAGGAGGAGGGGAGACGAAGTGCAACCTTTTCGTGCAGGGGTGAGCCTGGGCGGCAAGGGAAGTTGTTTGCGGGGATGATACCTGACTTTTCTAATGAGCTGGAGCTCGCACGGCGATGGATGTAGGACGGAACCGACTTATACCAACTGGACTGATTCGATAAATTGGGTGATGCGGGACGGACCTCACTTACACTATTGAAATGAGATTGATTGTGGAATACAGAAAACTATCATCAGAAACATGGATCCGTGGCTCAGTGTCGGAGGAACTCAGAATTCAGGAAATTCTGGACGAACAGAACACGAAAGGGAAAGGCACGGGACCTTGTCAAAAGTTTTGACGAGATCCTGGCCCTACGACGAAGAAACACGGGATGACCAACAGAGGGTCCCGGAAAGAAAATGGTATGGGTTGGTACAACCCAGCTCTTACAGAAAAGTGGAGGTTAGGCAAAATAGCCTAACGATAGCGAAAAGTTTGGGACAGTCTCGGAGGGGTCCCACAACAAAAAGAACAAGGTACGGGTTGAATAAGACCCAGTCCTAGACACAAAGGGAGAGAAGTCCGGTCCGAAAGATAACAACTCGGGAGTTTGAGACATCCTCAAAACATCTCGAAATAGGAAAAAAGCACGAGTTTGATGAAACCCGGCTCAAAGATACGACGAAGGGGTTAGGAAACGGCCTAACTGCGTCAAAACTGGGACGACTAACGGTGGGTCCCAAGAAAGAGAAAAAGGCACGGGTCGAGACCCGGCAAAAAGAGAAACAATGACGATTAGGTAACAGGCTAACGACGTCAGACCCAGGACAACCCACGGAGGGTTTTGGAAAAGAGAAAGGGGCACGGGTCGAGACCCGGCAAAAAGAGAAGTAATGACGATTAGGCAATTGCCTAACGACGTTAGACCCGGGATAACCCACAAAGGGTCCCGAAAAAGAGAAAGAGGCAGGGGTCGAGACCCGACAAAAAGAGAAAAAATGACTGTTAGGCAACGGCCTAACGACATCAGACCCGGGACAACTCATGAAGGGTTCAGGGAAAGAGAAAGAGGCACAGGTCGAGACTCGGCAAAAAGAGAAGAAATGATGGTTAGGCAACGGCTTAACGGCGTCAGACTCGGGACAACCCATGGTGGGTTCTGAGAAAGAGAAAGAGGCACGGGTCGAGACCCAGCAAAAAGAAAAGCAATAACAGTTAGGTAACGGCCGAACGGTGTCAGACCCGGGACAACCCACGAAGGGTCCTGGGAAAGAGAAAGAGGCACGGGTCAAGACCCAGAAAAAAGAGAAGCAATGATGGTTAGGCAATGGCCTAACGTCGTCAAACCTGGGACAACCCACAGAGGGTCTCAGGAAAGAGAAAGAGGCACGGGTCAAGACCTAGCAAAATAGAAGCAATGACGGTTAGGCAACAGCCTAACAACGTCAGACCCGGGATAACCCACGGATGGTCTTAGGAAAGGGAAAGAGGCACGGGTCGAGACCTGGCAAAAAGAGAAGCAATGACGATTAGGCAACAGCCTAACGGCGTGAGACCCGAGACAACCCACAGAGGGTTATGGGAAAGAGAAAGAGGCATGGGTCAAGACTTGGCAAAAAGAGAAGCAATGACGGTTAGGCAACGCCCTAACGGCGTCAGACCTGGGACAACCCACGGAGGGTCCCAGGAAAGAGAAAGAGGCACGGGTCAAGACCCAGCAAAAAGATAAGCAATTACGGTTAGACAACGACCTAAGGGCATCAGACTCGGGACAACCCACGGAGGGTCCCGGGAAAGAGAAAGAGACATGGGTCGAGACTCGACAAAAAGAGAAGCAATGACAGTTAGGAAACGGCCTAACAGTGTTAGACCCAAGATAACTCACGGAGGGACCAGGGAGAGAGAAAGAGGCATGGGTCGAGACCTGGAAAAAAGAGAAGTAATGACGGTTAGGCAACGGCCTAACGGCGTCAGACCCGGGACAACCCACAGAGGGTCCTGGGAAAGTGAAAGAGGCACGGGTCAAGACCTGACAAAAAGAGAAGCAATGATGGTTAGGCACCCTAATGGCGTCAGACCTGGGACAACCCACGTAGGGTCCTAGGAAAGAGAAAGAGGCACGGGTCGAGGCCCAGCAAAAAGAAAAAAAATGATGATTAGACAACGCCCTAATAGCATCAGACCCGGGACAACCCATGGAGGGTCCTAGGAAAGAGAAAAAGACAGGAGTTGAGACCCGATAAAAAGAGAAGCAATGATAGTTAGGTAACGGCCTAACGGCGTTAGACCCGGGATAACCCACGGAGGGTCCTAGGAAAGAGAAAGAGGCACGGGTCGAGACCTAGCAAAAAGAGAAGCAATGACGGTTAGGCAACGGCCTAACGACGTTAGACCCGGGACAACGCACGGAGGTCTTAGGAAAGAGAAAGAGGCACGGGTCGAGACTCGACAAAAAGAGAAGCAATGACGGTTAGGCAACGGCCTAATTGTGTTAGACCCGGGACAACCCACAGAGGGTCCCGGTAAAGAGAAAGAGGCATGGGTCGATACCTGAAAAAAAGAAAGGCAATTACGGTTAGGCATGGGCCTAATGGCATCAGACCCGAGACAACCCACGGAGGGTCCTAGGAAAGAGAAAGAGGCACGGGTCGAGACCCAGTAAAAGGAAAAACAAATGAAAAGAGTTACTCTAATCAATCAAAAGAAAACACGAAACAAAAACATGTAACCTATAAGGGTGTTTGTCGTAAAGAGAAAATTTTAAGCTTAACTAAATGCATGTGAAAAGGTTTGGTAGTCTAGTAGCCAGATACCTTCTGAATAGGAATCAAGAACATACCTCACCGACCAAGCTGAACTTGACTGGGTAAAACAGTACGCAGTGATTCTTTTTGTCATTATCCAAAAGGGCATATGGTCAAAAGGCTTGCTAACATTGCCCACATAGCTCCGAGATAAGTTCCTTCCAAAGAACCGCGAAAGTGAAGGGTAGAGAAGCATTGTATTATTTTATTTTCTCCTTTCTTCTATTGTTTTGAAAAGTACCCAATGAAAAAGGAAAGTTAGGAGATGGAAACCAATGCATGCAATGCTAATACTAATGATAAATTTAAGATAAGAACCGTTTGTAATGTTTTTCAAGTTTGACTCTCTTTAAAATAAATCTCCAGCGGAGTCGCCACTGTGGGGGCCCCGCACTCTCATCACCTCTCCCGATCTCCGTATACACTGGGAATGTGTGAGAAAGGAGGGGAGAGGGGTTTTCCCTCAAAATGCGCGTCTGTGGATTGAGAACCGCGCGAGTTTTTTTTTAGACTCGCCACTTGGTTTTTGGAGAATCTAAAAAACCAAAAAGGGGCCATTTTCAAGGTAAATCAGCCCGTCATTACCAGAGATCTTTGGTTCGGGAGCTAGGGTACGAAAGGGGAAGGTGTTAGGCACCCCTCTCGCCCGATCCGAGGATCGGCCTCTACTTAACCATTCCATTCAGTTCTTATCTTAAATTTATCGAAATCAACACATACAGAAAGGGGGTTAAAGAGAGAACATGCAAAAATACACAAGGAAATAAAACATAACCTAAAACTAAGCCTTTTTATGCATACTTACACTTTATGCATGTTAGATAGAGAGATGGCAGCACATCAGCGCAGTTGATACATAGAAGGCATGTTGTTTTAAAAGCGGGAAATATGGAGTCTAGAAAAGAAAGAAAAGGACTAAACACGAAGAAGAAAAACAACTACCATGCAATTCTACGAAAAGACTAAAAATGAAGAAAGAAAAGGGATAAAAGAAAAAAAACATGCTTGGACAGTTATTAAAAAGGTAAAGAAACCTGAAGAAAAAGAGAAACTAACACAAGGATTCTACTAAAAGACTTTAAAAAGACATCTATTAAAAAAGAAAGGAAAAATCGGGAGAAGGAGGCCAACAGCCTCTTCTCCCATTTTTACCAAAAGGGCAGAAGTTTTTAGAGAGAGACTATATTTATGAAATAAATGGGTATAGAGACTTACCGTATATCTCGTGAGCTAGTAGGATTCTGAGCAGCCTCTATGATTTTCAAGGTCCTTCCGTGTGGTCTACAAGCTTCCCGAGTACTTCCTCAAACTAGGCTTGAAACAGCTTCTGCAGCCTTTCTTCACATACGGCACGTCTTCGAGGAGTCATCCGCACGATCTTTGAGCCTTCGGGGCCTTCCATGTGTAAAGAATATGAGGATTTGGGGTGTATTTGGATAGAGGTTTGGCTTATAAGAGATTTTTGGGTTTTCTGAGAATATAAGAGTTTTTTGACTTTGGAGGGAGGTTGGCAGCTCTGGGATCTCTCAAAATGGTGGGGGATGGCCTATTGATAGAAGATTTCGGGCAAGAAAATGACTTGGGGTCGAAGTCTCCTTTAAAGTAGCGTGCGCCATGTGGGAATAGGCGTGCACCATTTTGAGATGGCGCGACGCCTGGTTTGAAGTCGGTTTGGGTTAGTTTTGTGGTCTTGAGGTGATTTGGGTCATTGGATAAAAAGATATCGCGTGACGGTGGCAATTGAGTATTTTTGGTTAGCGTGAGATATTTTGGGAAAGATGGCGTGCGCCATATGATATGCCGTGCGCTGGGTGGGGCACCAAGGGGTGTTTTTGGTATGTTCTGGGGTGTTCTGGGTTGTTTTGGGGTGTTCTGGGTTGCACTTGGAAGTACTCTTTGGACTTTTGAATATGTGTAGAAGCTCTTTTGGACGTGACTGATGCACTTTTCATCATTGGAAGGCTACGGAAGCCAGCCGATGTTCGGTTTAATAAAAAATGGGGTGTCTACACCTTGCACCGCATCCATACTAATGTTGAGCTATGCAGATATAAGTAGAATATCTTCTTCAGTTGTGAAGTTTCGTGACCGTTGTGTGGATTTACTTTTAACATAATTTGGAGAGGGTATAACGTGTTTATTGGACTATTGATTCGCCTGATCATAATCTTCAGTAAAAAAATTATTTTAAATATCTGATCCTCTAGACAGAAGATTCGTGTAATGTGCATTATCTTGAAAATTCATCTACATATAGAGAAATTAATAAATGTAAATAATCTACAAATTATTAATACAATTTAATTAAAACAATCTAAAAAATTAAACTACCAAAAATCTAAACCTAAACCTAGGCCCAGACCCAATATACATTGTCTATAAAAAACTAAACTCGGAAAGCCCAAGCTCAAACCACCCAGCCCGAGGCCCAACACAAGAATAAAAAAAATATCACCCATAGTTTATTGTCTTCAGTACGTAGATCATTCATGTAAAACATAAATTTGATCGGATATCGTTAACTTACTGAACAAATCATTGTACTTTTTAAAAAAAATGAACGATGAAGGACTAATTAAA
>JAUTBS010029945.1:5879-21981 GCA_032361285.1 Aequorea victoria
TGGATGATTGAACTTGGATTATAATCTCAACAGATTTTGATTTTTGTAAATTGAGAGTATGGTTGGGGATTGAGTATCCCGTTGAACTTTCCATGTGATTTTGGTGATTGAGTATCCTGCAATAGTTTATGTATTGTAATATGGTGAGAACAGACAAGTGTATTATGTATGCTTGAGGGTGATGCAGAGTGCATCCCCCATCTGAATGGTTATGTCTTATCAGGTAAGCCCATGTTGCACCACTCTAAGTGGGTAAATCATCCTTAGGGAAGTAGGTGTGACAAACATGCCGTCAAAAAAAGATTATGTCTGACAAGTAGTAAAAAACTTATAGACGTAGTTCTTGAAACATTTGATCACCCAACCTCTAACCACTTTCGAGTAGTTGTTCGAAGTCGGCATCCAAGTAAAGGACGTTATGCACATAGGAGTGTAGGATAAAGGAGATACTAGCATGATCATACAGAGGAGGTTTACAGGAACAGGCATCCAAGCCTAGTCAATAAATGCTAGGATAGCAGAAGTAAATGCATTGGACACACAGGTGCTGCAGAACTCCTGACAAAACTCCCGACCCCTCTGAGAACTCACTAACCTAGGAAGCCTTAACCTATCTGAGGTCTTGACCTGACTCGTAAAATCTGGACATATCAAACCTTTTGACCCTACACTTCCACGTAACCCCCTTCCACCATTTTACAATACTGCATAGTATTATGCATTCCATCAAGACCACGGTCATCTTACTAATAATTGCTACCAAACTTTCTATGAAGACAAGGATCTTATTGACGCAAAGAAGATCACACCTCATACTATTCAAAAACCCAATATGAATATCAATCCTCTACCAAACCATACAGTTTCACCCCCACCTAACATCAACCTCATCCAGGAAGGGTCACTGTAGTTTGACCAAATCATGTAGATCTTACCAGTAGATCAACCAAAGCCCACAGTCAAGATACTAGAAATATGAGATGTACACTTCCTATAGGAACAATCAAGGAAGAGATCTAGGGATGACATGAAGATAGATGAAAAGGAAGAAAGACCGACCATCATCCTTTACATGGGAAATAATTTACCTCATTTCCCCACCATGACAGAGGAAGATGAAGACACTCGATATATGTGAGAAGAGTAGGGAAACTTGGAAGCCTTGTTCCACTGCAAAGAGATGGCTCTGGACGTCGTCGAATTCTTGTGGTACAACCCAACAAAGCCCATAGATGATTTCATATAAAATCAGGACCCCAAGGCTATGAACTCGTCTAAGCCAGGAACCACAATACTTCAAACCCTGGGATTTGACCCATGCACCTTTGTAATCCCATCCCATCTACCCATGCCTCGGGTAAACACCCCAGACAAAGATCATGTTAACATGCTAGAGGAAATGTGTCAATGGCTTCCGTTGGAAGATGAAATGTTTGACTTCCTACGCCTGAACCAAGGAGAAATAGATGATACCTGGTACTTCTTAAATATGGATATAGTCAATCACTTAACCAGGTGAGGGGTCTTTTTGAAGCCCCACTTCTACAACAAGACAGACCTGGAAAATAAGAGACAGTTACAAAGCCCGAGAGGAGGAAAGAAAAGAAAAAGGGTTCAGTGCTGAGACATCTGAATGACAAAGAAGATAGCAAGCCAAAACAAGAGAGAGAGATGGTCGAATGGATTAGCTTTATGGATGACTCTTCGTTAGAGCTTCTCTTCGTCGACCTTGACCTCGAGGGCTCGCTCAAGGACGCTACTGTGATGATGATGGGACCAAAAGAATGCTCGAGTGTAACTAGGATCACTGATGTAAAAAGCTAAAAAAAGAGATTAATTTCAATAGTTGGGATGAATGTCGAATTGTTCGACTCAGAGGATTCAAGTGATGAGCTCGAGTCTAGTGAGTTGAGTTTTGAGTCTAATGTAAGGACTGAGTCATTACTCAAGCCCCTATCTTGTCTTTCTGTTGAGTCTTCATTTGTATTTTTTGCTTTCGATAATAAAATATAAGAGAATGATGCTTACCTCACTATACCCGAGATAGAATGCGTGGATCTAGATAACTTAGATAGAAATAATGAAAAGAATTTGAAAAAGATAAAAGACATGATTGAATTCAAAGTAGAGAGACGTGTCAAACCCATTATGGAATAAATCATAATAATAAATCTAGGTAATGAACAAAATTCTAGGAAAGTTGAAATTGACCATACTTTAACTTTAAAAGAATGCAAAGAATTGGTTGAATTGCTAAAAGAATACAAAGATATTTTTGCTTGGTCATACGAAGATATGCCTGGAATCGACCTCGAGAATGTCCAACAATGCATTTCTTTGTATCCCGATGCCAAACTCGTAAAATAAAAGCTCCATAAAATTAAGCCCAATTGATTGCTAAAGAAAAAGGATAAAATCACCAAGCAATTCGAGGTAGGTTCCTCGTGGTAACAAAGTACCCTCAATGGGTAGCCAACATAGTGATGGCACCCAAAAGCTGCGAACAAGAATCTCTAGAACATCTTATACAAAATGATAACCAAAAGATGAGACTAGCCTGACAAGGTACCCTTTGCCTTATGACGCTACCGCACTTCAACTCCTAGTTCTACAGGGGTAACTGCCTACTCATTAGTCTACGGAACTGAGGCGATCCTCTCGATCAAGATAGAGGTACCATCCCTAGGGAGCATAACTGAATGCAAAGTGGCTGAGGCCGAATGGTTGCAGTGGAGGTACGAAGAATTAGTCTTGATGGAAGAAAAGAGACTACAGGCTCTACAGCATATCCAAGTCTACCACAGAAGAGTTGTAAGAGCATTCAACAAGAGAGTCAAGGCACGAGGTTTGAAAGAGGAGGACTTAGTCCTAAGCCTCGGTACATGATCCTAAGGGTAAGTTTAAGCCAAATTGGGCGGGCCCTTACATAGTTAAGAATCTTCCATGCGGTGGAGGAGCACGATTAATGAATTTGGATGGCAGCGAGTTCATGGAACCTACCAACATGGACCAACTAAAGAGTTATTACCCTTCAGAGAACCACTAGGTCAAAAATGGTCTAGGAAGAAATTGGTGTGCAAAAGAAAAGAAAAAATCCTAGTAGGAGGAAAGCCAGCGTGGGCAGCCTGAGCAAAAGTTAGGGCATGAAAAATGAAATAAGAAAACTCGCCAGGTTAAAAACTAGAAAAGGCAATTTAGGCAAAAGATCAGAGAGTCAAAAGGAGAAAAAATAAATACTCGAGTGAACCCTTACTGAACTAGTAATGTCTGACTCCCATCTGGGGATACGTAGGCAACCTCACTTAGGGGCCCAGACATTTCTATCGTAATCCTTTAGTTGGTTCGCCTTCTCAAAAAGTCAAGTATCCATGATGAGGCCCTCGATACTAGGGGCATTCTGAATGACTACCAAAGAAAGGTTCTACAAAGATCATAACCCCTCTATACTAATGGCATTTTACGCATTCTCTGGAAAAAAAATTCCAAGACCCCTCGACACTAGGGGAATTTTAAGATTTTCAAAGCTCTAAAGTCCTTCAGCACTAGGGGTAGCCTAACATGTATAATGCAATTGTTTGCGGCAATGAACCAAGGATCTAAGTATTGTCAGCTAAGGAAAATCAAAGGTCGTGTTCCGGAAGTAACATATGATAAGTTAGAATTATGTAAGAAGCTCTTTAAACACTTAAGAGCATAAAACCATGTAAAATACGAGCTATAAAGGTAAAGTGTGACTAATTCAAAACTTGAGAAAATGTGATATTCAATACTCAAATTTATTTCCAATGAATTTTATTTATAAAGAGACGGGCATATATTTCAAACTTTCAAACTACAATAAAAATGAAGTGAAAATGGAATGTCATCGTTCTAAGGCATAGCAAGGGAAGCAAAAAAATAATAAAAATAAAAATGGTCCGGTCTTCAGTCACCATCATTTTTAAGGTCATTTGAAGTGATGTTATAAAGGTCCCTCTCTACCTTCTCTTCAAGGTTCTCTTTTTAATTCTCGGCAGTATCAGATCCTTCGATCGATGCAAGGTCCATGTCAGAAACGATCCCCTTGATGGAAAGCCAACACGCTTTCTCCACCTTAAGTCTTCGCACGACCTTCCTAGTCATGCTCTTCATCATTTTGTGATTGTCCAACATAGAGTGGATGCACTGAAGTCCCTGTACAATAAAATCGAAGCATCATACCGAGATAGAAGACTTGAGAAATCTCATCGAACGCAGTGTGCTCGGCCATGTCTTGGGCCAGGAGGGCGACCTTGGAGAGCTCGTACGCCACGCTTGGGTCCAGGATGCTCTGGGCCATAGCGGGCATGAGGGCACCAAGCAACTCAAAAGTTGGTGCCTAGACTTTCGCTAACTCCTCAGCCGGTTAGCCATATAAAGCATTTCGCTTCCTTCTCGACCTCACCAAGTTTGTTTCAAGGTCTAGCATCGGGTCCAGGGATGAGGCCGATGTGGTACTCTTAGAGGAAGGAACTACAGATAGGGGGCACCGAGGTAGGAAGCCGAGATGTGCCAGAGGTAGTGGGCGCCACATAAGAGTAAGCCCAGTGGCCTTCTTCATCGGGGCATGATTGTTAGCAGGAACCCTTAACCTCAACATTTTGGAGACTTTAGGTTAAGGATTAATTCTGACTTGTTGCCAATCGGAGTTTTGATCGGCCAACGTCTCCCTTATAGTGTTGGAGATACGATGGCGATGTTGTATAGTATGGTAGTAACTAGGAATATATCCGAGAAAGGTTGGGGTCGGCCTCTCGCCTACTCGAAAACCAGCTGCGACGATGTTCTTGTTTGCGGTCCTCCTGAAATGATCAATCAACCTAGTGGCTGCGCGAAGAAAAGAATGAGCATCAACAAGATGAAAGCAGTTAAACAAGAGCAAAGTAAATATAGACTACTACAAACCTGGGAAATTGTAAAATCTCAAAAATTCTAAATTAAAAATAATTAAAATTATAATTCCATGATTCAAATTAATTAAAGTGAATGAAATAAAATGACACTTAAATAGAATAAGTAAACGATGATAATATAGACTACAAGAAAGTTGAAGAACACAATAAATTAGAATTTTACCACCATGATTAAAATTTAATTATGATTCTCATATCTCATAATTTGAAATGCCTATCCCACTAACTTATATTAAAATCTTATATTGTTTAATTTTAATGACCAAACGAATAGATATATTTTAATGACACATTGATAACAATGTACACCAAAACCACACATGTATTTTAATACACAACATATATGTAACTAAAATTATGATGATTATTTTTATATATAAATTTCACTTTAATTAATTTAAATAGATACATCATTTTAAGCTTACATATACCTCCAAAATAGCAAAAGACAAAAAAAAAAAAACATATAGATACATATCTTGGCCAGTTTCCCATTTCCCCTCATTTCCCTCTTTTTGTGTATCCCACAAGCTAAATGTCATGTTTTTGTAAGATGTTGCAAGGCATGCACTTAATCTAATAGGTTCACGTATTTTCTTCTCTTTCTCTTTCTTACATACATATAATTACATAAGGCATTATATAAACCACCCCCTCCTTTGACCGAACCACCCTTTTTCCAAATCTGAAAATTTTATTGGCTTAATTGCTTAGTTTTAGAGAGGAGGAGAGGAAAAGAAAAATTCAAAGTGTTCTTATGTGTTTTTGAAGATTTTTGAAGGAGGAGCACCACCACCTCTTCCTACATATCTTCTAACCTCTTTTATAAGATAAGTAATATATCTAAAAATCATGATTCCACATCACTTCAATACATCTTCTTTTTTTAAAGAATATGATTTCTAACTTTTGTTTTTCACTTTTTAGTAACATGCATGCAAGTAGAAATTATTTTCTATATTTTTAGATATTTATTCTAAGTTAATAAATCTTGAAATAAGTATATAAAGTTCATAAAAATTATATTTTAGGAAGATTTATGCATGCATGGTAGTCTTAGACCAAATAGGATGATCAAATGTGATTTTTAAAGAAAAATAGCTTCCTGCCACGTTTTTAAATAAATTACTAAAAATATCTAAACATCTCATTTTTTATTTTAGTTTAAATTGAAGTTAGATTAGGGTGTCTAGAGTACCGATAATTTTTGGTTTAGCCATATAAAATTATTTTCAGCACTAACATGATTTATTTCGATTGCTAGTTCAGAAACTATTTTTAACCTGTCATTTTTAATGGCCACCATTTTTCATACGAAAATCCTATTTGCATGAGACTACTTGTTAAAGTCAGATATTTAAGTTATGGTCCTAACACTACTGGTTTAATCTCGTTTCAAATTTTGTGCACCGAGATACACTATTTTTTCCAAAGATGTGTAAACCTTAGAACACTGATGGCGTTTTAATTAATTCTCCCAAACCATAAATAATTTTCATAAAAATTCAGTACCTAAATGACCCTAACTTGTTGTGTTATGTCTCTTATTTTATGTGATTTATAGTTTAGAGTTTAAGTATAATTTTCTATTTTTCTTTTGATGGTACATAGATTTGTAAATCTGTCATTAAAATTCCATTTTGATTCTAGGTTAGGAATAATGTGTTGTAATGCTTGTTTATTTATCTAAATACAATGTTTACTAATTATTATATGTTTAATTATTGTTTTTGATATATATCATGTCATATATAATGTTTGTTTTTTGAGAATATATTTTATTGATGTGATATGCTTATTATTGGTAATATATTTAGTTAAGATTATTAAATTTTTCATCTTGATATACTTCAATTAATGTTGATTTATATCATTTTCATGAGTTGTTATTTAAATATCATGGTTGGGTTGGGATATGGGTCTCGCTTCACTAAGTTTATTGTTATAAACAATTTAAATGAATGAATGGGCAAGTTCCGAGTTTATGCACGGGCATATTACCAAAACAAAAAGTTTGTAGCACTTTTTTAGATGGCTCCACGGTACTGAAGATCTATGTGATATGTTCCTGCTCAAACCAATATCGTGGGAGGGTCTGATGAAAAATGAAGCTTGATTAAAAATATGAGTTATGCGAACCCAAGAATGGCACCAACTTTGAATCATCACTCTGATGTAGCTTTTGAAGTATTGGTGGGTTGGTTGGCGATTGAACTGGAGGGTTCACTTGTATTTATTGGTGGATATTATTACTGTTACTTTTCTACGCCCTTGCCTCGAGGATGTCCCTGTCGAGTAAGAGGAGTGTTGGCATCCCAACGACAAGGAGGCTGCTGATCAGCCGAGGTGTCCATATCTGTATGGTTTGGGATAGTATGGTCCATTTCGGTTAAATAGATCATAGAAATCACTTAGTTAATAAATCTAGAATTTCAAATTAATCGGAGTACAATGTTTATATGTTCTGTACTTTACTGTATTTATTGTATTATTTTGATAAAAAGATGCATATGTGTTATGTTAGAATTTTGTTATTTTCGATTATATTTTCTCTAGATTTTGCAGCTCATGGCGTTTCATTCCAGGTCGCAAAATAGCTTATGAAAACGCAGAAAATCATCAGGATGAGCAAGAAGGATCGTAGATTACTTGACTATGTCTAGTTTAGATTCGAAGTTTACTTTCTGCACCATTGGACAATTTTAATTTTTCAGCCTCTTTTGTATTAAGTGTTAAATCACAAAATGTAATATTTCGAAGTTTGCTCATACGACGTTTTGAATGGATGGATAATATTATTCAGTAATCTAATATTCAGACTCCTTAGCATTTGAAGGGACCCCAAGATCATGCGGAGGACTTCCCGGAGACATGCTGTACGTGAGGAAAAGCTTCGAAACTTCTTGAAACATAGCTCACGGGATATACGGTAAGCTCCTAGTTACTCATTTTTTCTCCTTAGTTCATTTATGTTTTCTTTTTCTTTAAAAACTTCTTTTGATCGGTAAAAGGGGGAGAAGGAGGCCGTTGGTCTCGTTCTTGCCGTTTTTCTTTCTTTTGTCATTTTATTTTCTGTTTAAGCATATTTTCTACTTATTAGAATCATATGTTTAGTTATTTTGTTTTCCTCTTCTTTGTAATCTTTCTTTCCTGTTTTTATTATAAAGTTGCATAACGCATTTTTCTTTACATTTTCCTCTTCGTATAAAAACTCACATGGACACAATAGAACTGTTTCTCTCAAAACAACAACCTTTTAAGCCTTGGAATGATGAGCCCATTATTCTGTAGTGGCACGCGCCATCTCCAAAGGACTCAAAGGTGGCACACACTATCTTCTATATAGCGTGTGCCACCTGTGCCAAAAAACCAGTAATTTCCAATAGCCTTTTAATAGCTTATTTTGCATGTTTCGAACTGTTAACATGCCTATGTGTCAAAATGCCTTCTGTTTCATGTATTTCTTTATATTTTAAACACACCAGCACACAAATAACACACTATTTTCTCAAAATAGTGCCCCATTTGAGCTTCTAATTCATGAGCCCACCATTCAGTAGTGGCGCGCGCCATCTCCACAGAGCTCAAAAGTGGCGCACACCATGTCTAAATGGTGCACGCCAGGTTCATGGTGGCACACACAACCTTTGTTAAAAACCAGTAGCTTTTCAGTAGCCTTGTTTTCTATTTATGCTTTAACAGTATGCCCTATATGCATTAAGTACACTGATATGCTGCCATCTCCGCTTTTGACATGCCTAAAGTGTGAGTATGCATAGAAAGCTTTAGTTTTAAGTTAGATTTTATTTTTCTTGTTTGCTTTTTTAATGTTCTCTCTTCAACCCCCTTTTAGTATATGTTATTTTTGATAAATTTAAGACAAGAACAAACGGAACAGTTAAGTAGAGGCCGATCTTCAGATCGAGCGAGAAAGGTGCCTAACACCTTCCCCTTTCGTACCCTAGCTCCTGAACCATTTACTCTTGTAAGGACGGACTAGTTTGCCTTGAAAGTTTTTAGTTTCTTGGTTTATCCAAAAACTAAGTGGCCACTCTAAAACCGTGCATCCTTTAACACAGACGCATTTTGGGGGAAAACCCCTCTTTCCTTGCTTTTTTTCTCCTCGTGGTTCGTTCCACACACACCCCTCGTTTGGGTGAGGAATGGGGGAAAAAGAAAAGCCAGAGGAAGAGATAGAGGGCAGATTTTCTCACAGTGGCGACTTTGTCGGGGATATATTTTAAAAGTGAGCCAAACATGAAAAGTGTTCCAACTGTTCTTGTCTTCAATTTATCATTAATATTAGCATTGCATGCATTGGTTTTCCATCTCTCGACTTTACTTTTTTATTGGGTACTTTTCAAAAAAATTAAGAAAAGAGAAAATAAAATAAAACAAATGCTTCCTTACCCTTCACTTTGGTGATCATCTTTTTGACTATCTCGGAGCTATATGAACGATGTTAGCAAGCCTTTTGGCCATATGCCCCTTTGGATACTGAAAAAGGATCACTGCGTATTGTTTGACTTGGCCAATAGTACTTGGTCGGGGAGGTATATTCTTGATTACTATTCAGAAGGTACCCAGATACTGGACTACCAAGCCTTTTCACATGCATTTAGTTAATATTAGAATTCTCACTTTAGGACAAATACCCTCTTAGGTTATATGTTTTTATTTTTGTTTGCTTTTGATTAATTAGAGTAGCACTTTTCTTTCTTTTCTGTCGTTCAATCGTGTTTTTTCCACCCGAGTCTCGTTTTTCTCTTTCCCGGGACCCTTCATGAACTTTTCTCTATGTTGACGCCGTTAGGCCGTTGCCTAACTGTCACTATTTCTCTTTGGTTGGGTTTTGACCCTTGCCTCTTTCCTTTTCCCGAGACCCTTCGTGGGGTTTTCCCAATGTTGACGCCGTTAGGACGTTGCCTAACCGTCATCGTTTCTCTTCGGCCGAGTCTCGACCCGTGCCTCTTTTTCATCCCCGAGACCCTCTGTGGGTTATCTCAGGCTTGGCGTTGTTAGGTTGTTGCCTAAGTTTCATCATTTTTCTTTTTTGAGCCGAGTTTCACTACCCAAACCTCGCTTTCTTTTTCTTGAGACCCTCCGTGGGCTTTCCCGTGTTCAACGCCGTTAGGCCAATGCTTAACCCCTTTTGTCATTTCTTTAGGCCAAGTTTCACCAACCCGTTCCTCTTTTCCTCTCGAGATCTCCTGACGATATCTTGAACCTCTGAGTCATTAGGTTCCGGACCTGGCTTCTCCCCTTTGGGTCTAGGACTGGGTCTCATTCAACCCGTACCTTGTTTTTTTTTTTGTTTTGGGACCCCTTCGGGGTTATCCCAAACCTTTCGTGGTGGATATTTGCACAACTTTCTCTTTTTTGTAAGAGCCTGGTTTTACCGACCCCCACCTCTTTTTTTCTAGGATCCTCCGTTGGTTATCCCGTGCTTCTTAATCATTGGGTCGGGATCGAGCCAATTTTTTGATTAGATCCTATGTCTTTCCCTTTCGTGTTCTGTTCGCTCAAAATTTCTTGAGTTCCAGGTTCTTTTGCCATCGAGCCTTGGCTCGATGTTTTTGTTGATAATCTTCCATAGTCTTCCGGTATTCACAAAGCAAGCTGTGTAAGTTGGTCTTTGTCAGCGCATCATTATGTAAGTCAGTCTTTGTCACCATATCACCCAATTATCGAGTCAGTTTTTCCAGTTATAAGTGGGCTTAGTCCCGCATCCACCGCCGTTCAACCTTTGGCTCGTTGAAAAGTCGGGTATCGTCCCCGCACATGACCTCCCTTGCCGTCTAAGTTCACCCTCAATGGAAAGGTCGCGCTTTGTCTCCCCTCCCTTTTCTTTCTAAACGTAGAGATTTAGACTCTCGATGGAAGCTGGGGCTTCCCGCAATCTTTCTTTTATTTTGTCCGTAGAAAGATAAGTCCCGATAGAAGTTAGGCCCATGCCCGCACCCCTTTTTTGTTTTGGCCGTAGAGATGCGTCTCGACGGATAGGCCGGTATCGTCCCATGCCTGTATTTTTCTTTTTTTTCTTCGCTCGTAGAGACTCAGCCTTCTGAGAGTCGACGGCGAGGACAAGTCGGTATCATCATGTACCCTCATTTTTTGTCTTCCGTTTGAGATTCAGGGTCTCATGCGGAAAGCCGGATCCGTCCAGCAAATCTTTCTCTTTTTTTTTTTGTTTCAGACTCCAATCTCAGACGAAAAGTCGTGTCTGTCCCGCAAATCTTTCTTTTTTTTTGATCGTTTGAGACTCCAGTCTTAGATGGAAAGCCGGGTCCATTCCGCAAATCTTTATTTTTTTCTTCCGTTTCACACTCCGGTCTCAGACGGAAAGCTAGGTACGTTTCACAAATTTTTCTTTTTTTTTCTTCTGCCGTTTGAGACTCTGGTCTCAGACAAAAAGCCGGGTCCGTCCCGCAAATCTTTCTTCTTTTTTTTTTTTGCCGTTTGAGACTCTAGTCTCAGACGGAAAGTCGGGTCCGTCCTGCAAATAATTTTTTTTTGCCGTTTGAGACTTCGGTCTCAAACGGAAAGTCGAGTCCGTCCCGCAAATCTTTTTTTTCTGCCATTTGAGACTCCGGTCTTAGACAAAAAGTTGGGTCAGTCCCGTAAACCTTTTCTTTTTTCGGTCGTTTGATATTCAGAGTCTTAGACAGAAAGCAGGTAGCATTACCCACAATAATTTGTTTTTCTCTTTCGGGATTCTTGCGCGCTTCTTTGCCGAGTCTTGGCTATATGTCTTGTGCCCCGCTTCTTTAGCATCATTTTCTATTCTTGTCATAGGACTGTCTCAGCTTTGTTGTCATAGAGGCTATGTTGTTTTCATCTCATTGGGGTTATCATTGCTTTATCAAGCTCTGATGCTACGCCCACCTAGATTTGGTTACTGAGTGGAAGACTCAAGAGATTAGATTCCAATCCGGGAACATATATAATGGCAAGAGATGGTGATGCAAAGGCTTCATTGATCCCGACCATGTCGGAGATGCAGCGAGCTCTGGAAGGTATGACCCTTACGCTTTAAGAGCAAATTCAGGCCCAAGTCCAATGTTGGGCAAAAATCAGGGCCCTTCAGGCTAATCAGGCTCTGAGAAATCCACGAGATGAGGTAGTCAACAACCAGCCTTAGGAAGATGTATAGTGCAACACAGATCTGCTAGGGAATAGGTTTGTTGCTGGTATTCCTGTTACTGCCAATGCTGGTGGTATTCGTAATGTTGTTGCTGCTACTGCTGCTACTGTAATAGACCCAGCCTAGGCTCGGGAAGCCTTGTTGTCCCATAAAATAGACAGGTTGGAAAAGGTATTAAGGAAAGTTAGGGGAGTCGATGAGTACATGCTTGACGTTGAAGGACTTTGCCTGTTTCGTGATACCAAGCTGCCCAAGAAGTTTAAGATGCCGGACGTAGAAAATTTTGACGATACCAAAGATCCTAGAATTCACCTAAGGATGTATGTCGGTACCCTATCTCCCATGGGCATTGATGATTAGTTGAAACCGCAACTCTTCCACCGGTCCCTCTTCGGGGCCGCTCAACGATGGTTTCTAACCTTGGAAGCCACCCGAACCAGAACTTGGGAAGATATTGCTACTGTTTTTGTTGGGTAGTACAATTACAATGTCCAGCTGCACGTAACCTTCAGGGAGCTAGAGACCACTAAACAGATCCCCCGAGAAGCTTTTGTTGATTTCCTGACCCACTGGAGGGATAAAGTAGCTAAGATGACCAATCGGTATACAGAGAAAGAACAGGTTCGGACGGCAGTGAAGAACTTGCAGCCTCAGTACAGAAAATATCTCATTACTCAACTGCTCCTGACTTTCAAGCAGTTGTTTGATGCAGGTATCCAGATTGAGGGTGCAATCCAGTCAGGGGAAATTGAGAGAACAGAGGTCAAAACAGAAGTAAAGACTAAGGTAGGTACAAGTCAGCAAAGAGCCCAAAAACCTTATCAAGGGCAGAACTATCAGGGGCCCAATTATCAGGGTAATAACAGCTACCCGACCAACCAGGCTAACCCAAACCCGCCTAACAATAACATGTCGGGGGCGGCGGAAGTGAACATTCTTAACCCTCAGCCATTCAACCATCAACCGTTCAACCCCCAACCATTTAACCCTCGGCCATTCAACCCACAGTCATATAATCCTCAGCCGAGGTAGTTCAGGGAGCCATCTGCATTCCCTTTAGCACTGAGAGTTTTCAACAAACTCAGTATTCCGCTCTCCGTACTATACCCGCGATTGTTGGAAAAAGGTCACATAATCTCTCTTGTACCAACACTTATTCGAAATCTACCTCTTACTAGTTTTAACCCGGCACTGCACTGTGAATACCATAAAATGACTAGACACTCCATCCA
The DNA here is from genome assembly GCA_032361285.1 of Aequorea victoria. Taxonomy (NCBI): domain Eukaryota; kingdom Metazoa; phylum Cnidaria; class Hydrozoa; order Leptothecata; family Aequoreidae; genus Aequorea; species Aequorea victoria. The sequence continues at coordinate 19,187 of JAUTBS010029945.1, forward strand.
ATATTGTATGAGGCTTCGGCACAAGATACATGATTTAATTGATAACAGGGTGATTCTTCCCCCAACGGTGCCCAAACCTAATGTTACCACCAATCCACTACCGAATCATATGAACCCACCCCCTCGAAACCTAAACCATATCCATACAGTCACACCTCACTATGATCCCAGTATCTATATCTGCCCAGAAGGGCCTGTCAAACCAAGTCCACCTCTCCCGGAGGGGAACTCTTTGTGTTCTTTGGATGCAGAGGGAACTCTGTATGTTGAAGAGAATGACTTGATAAATTTGGAAGATGCAAAGGAGATGATGGAAGAATGGGACAGCACGACAACACATCACGACGTGCAAGTGGAGTTTGCCTTCTATGACCCCAACATAGACGTGGGCTTTGATGGATGGATGTCGTTGGGCAATGAAAACAAAGCATGCACAAATGACAAGTTTGACAAAAATGAGGAGTGGAATAACCCCGATGGTGACAACCTCTTTACATCTGTCACCCTACGAGACAATGATGTAGAACAGACAGACATGAACAAACTGAAAGAGGGGTCAGAGTGGAACCCAAGGAGTATAGGATCAGGAATAGGATCCAAGACGGAAATAGAGCCAGGAATTGGGACAGAAGTAGAGATCGAGCCAAAAAATGGGATAGAAACAGAAGCAGAGGTAACAGAATTGGCAGAAATAAAACCAGAACCAAGAGCAGAAACAGAGACGGTAATAGCAGCGGGAACTACTGAGAACTTGAGATTAGAACCCGAGAATAAGTCTTATTACAAGATTCAAGCCAAGCCTAAGAAAAAACGAAGTCCGAATATGCGAAAGAGTACAGAAGAGAAGGGAAAAGCCAGTAGAGAAACACATGATAAACACAGGGCCTACTGATATCCACGCCCATCACATGAAATATCAAGGCTACAAACACATTGTATCCATTAATCATTTATCTAACTTTCATTTAAGTTCCTCAGTATAGGTTCGTATGTCATCTCATAAAACTTTCATCACTTTTATAAGTTCTCTTTGCATCAACAACTCATCTTTCAAAGTAACCCATGTCATCATAGTTCTCATGTTCTACTATATCCTCACAAATCATTTCATAGCATATTAAGTTTCAAGTTCCAAAACATGTTCAGGGATCATCTCATAAACATAAGTTCACAAACATCGTTTCTTTTGCAAGTATCATTACCATTTATTTCTAAAACATCTAACTCTCATTATGTTTCAAAACATAGGTTCACAAGTTATTTCCTTTCGTAGGTAAGTTCATCGTTTGTTTCCATAAAACATTTACTTCAATTTCAAAACATAAGTTCATAAGGTAGCTCATAAAACACAAGTTCGCAAGTATAGGTCTCATTCACAACTTAAATCACCATTCATCAAAACATACAGAATTTAACCATTCACACATCTATAATACAAAGCTAATGATAAGAACACCCACCTCAGAAACGAGTGCTCCTCCGCGAGCCACGCCCTCCGATTCACTCTGGAATTTCGGTTCCTAGCACATTAATCAAATAGGAACTTACTACCCAAACTAAAACGATACATGCATGCTTGTGTGGGTATGCAAGTTGGGTATTTTACTTCTTATTTATATAATATTTTATCATTCTTAGTACCCTCTCAACTCCCAATGTCCCACAGTTAGGCTTAGGTACTTAGGTTAGGTTCATGGTTTCTTAACTCATTCTTCTCTATTTTCTCACAATCTTTCACAGAAGCATAAAATACCTTAAAAATACCGAAACTCACTCAAACATTATGCCACAAAAAATACCGAAACTGGTTGTACACGTAAGTAGGTCCAAAAATTACCACAACAGAATCTGTCAAAATAAGGGTCTATTTGGTAGAATCAACATATCTAAAAATCTACTCAATGAAAACAACTTTTGTAAAAAGGGGCTGAAACTAGACTCAGGTATCTATCTTTGGATATTTGGATCATCATAAGGGGAATGTTGTTGAGCAAGATATAATGGTTTAAAGTGGCTCTGTTTTCTGCCTCTCTGTCACAGAAGTTTTTAAATTAGCAAAGGGTTCAAAAATATCTTTTGGGGCTTAACCAAAAATAACACATGCTCAAGAGATCCCAAAGAGACTTTGTTATAAGAGGATTTTTATTTAGGGTTCGTTTGGTTCATACAAAAATTAGGGCAAAGGCTTAAAATTAATTCTGTTTTCACCATTTCTTCACAATCATGAATGTTCAACAACCATTCTCATTTCAACTCTTCAAGAGCATGTCTAATCTCAACATAACATCATAATATGTCTATTATCATGTTAATAATCATTTTATTTAATATGTTCTTCATCTTTAGTCCATTCCAAACTTTCCTAGAACATAAGTTTTTTCCTTTCTTTCTTGTTTTCTTGAGCTAGGTTCATCTTCCTCCATTTTTGTTCTTCATTCTTTATGTTAGAGAGACATGGATATAAGAATATGTTTTTAGGAAGATAATGAGATGTTGAAGAACACTCATACTTGTTTGGTTCTTGATTTTAGAACTTTGGGACTTGGCTTTATTGCTTCCCCTTTTTCCTTCTTCTTCTTCTTTCTTCTTCTTTCTTCTTTTTCTTCTTCTTCTTTATCCTCCCATGGCTGCCGAAATCTTGGGGTGTTAGAGAGAGAGTGTATAGTTGGAAAAATAGGAGAAAAGTTTGAGAAAATATTGGTATTTATAGGCAAGTGATTTGGAGTGAAAAGACCAAAATGCCCTTCATTAAGTTCCATCCTAACTACCAATTCCAATCTTGTTTCTCCAATCCC
>JAUTBS010029946.1:0-14160 GCA_032361285.1 Aequorea victoria
GACGAGGCACTGGTAAGTGGCCTCAGCGTTCTTGAGGCCGAAAGGCATTACTCGGTAGCAGTAGACCCTCGATCTAAAATGAAGGAGGTTTTCTTTTGGTCGGCCTCGTTCATGAGAATTTGAGTGTATCCTGAGAATGCGACCATGAATTTCTGAAGCTGAGAAGTTCATGGTCGCTGGTAGAATCCACTAGCTGATCGATCCCAGGAAAAGGATAGCTATCCTTCGGGCAGGTTTTGTTCAGGTCAGTGAAATCTATACACATTCTTTATTTTCCATTTGATTTTTTCACCAGGACTACGTTAACCAGCTAATTGGGATATCGTACCTCCTGAATGAACCCTGCCTTCAGTGGTCTGTCGACCTCGGCTGTTATGGCTTCTTTCCTTTCTTTGGTAAATATTCGTTGCTTCTATTTGACTGGATTATAGAGCCGATCAACACACAGGTGATGTGTGACCACATGTGTCCTGATCCCGGTCATATCTTCATATGTCCAAGCGAAGCTGGATCAGTGCCTCTTTAAAAATTAGATCAGCTCAACCTGAAGGCCAGGAGGAAGAGCTGAGCCGATTTGAACTTTTCTGTCGGGCCTGCTTTCGTCTATGCTAACTTTGGTCAGATCTTTCATCGGTTCTCCTCTCCGGACAAACTCTTCATCTTAGATTTTGGTAGTGTCAAGGGTCAAGATTTCTTTGAGCTTGAGTCGTTTGAGAGAGGTCTTGTAGCACTCTCGGGCCGTAGTCTGGTCTACTCTGAGTTCTTCCACTTTATGCTTGGTAGGATACTTGATCATGAGATGGTAGGTCGACGTGACGGTCCTCAATTGATTGAGGATTGGTCTCCCTAGAATGACATTGTAGGCTGATGGGTAGTCTACCACCAAAAAGTTAACTATTTGGGCCGTCTGCTTAGGGCTAGAGCCAATCGTAAGGGGCAATTCGATCGACCTTAGCGGCTGCATCTTTTCTTTGGTAAATCCTGCTAAGGGTGACCTAACTGGGTATAGTTTCTCTTGGCTTATATTGAGCTAGTTAAAGACGTTGAGGAACAGTATGTCAGCTGAACTGTCATTGTCCACCAAGATCTTGCGTACCTTGTAATTTGTAAAAACCATGGTAAAGATCAGGGGGTCGTCGTGTGGTTGTTGAACTCCACGGGCGTCGATTTCAGAAAAGGTTATGACCTCTTCTGTTTTGGCAGCTTTGCTTGGACGGTCTGCCACATAGATCTCATTTTGCCCCTCGGTTCTTAGTTGTCTGGAATGAGCCTTTCTGGAAGAACTACTTTCTCCTCCACTTGCGAACCCACCGGAGATCACTCGAACCTCGCCTGCAAGATTCTTATCTTGATCCCTGGAAGCTCGTTGTGGTCTGTCTTGCTGACCCTGAGGCTCTTCTGTATTCTGCCTATCGGCCAAGAATTTATTGAGCCTTCCTTTTTAGATCAGTGCTTCAATCTGCTCCTTCAAGTTAAAATAGTCCTCTATATTGTGGTCGTAATCCTTATGGAAACGAAAATACTTATTAGGATTACACTGGTTGGGTTGGGTCTTCAATTTTTTTGGCCACCGCAGCTCGGGGTCATCCCTGATCTGTAACAAAACCTACTCAATAGAAGTGTTCAGGGGAGTGTACTTCTCAAAATAACTGGTCGGTATTCGAGAATGCTTGGTATTAGCCGAACTGTGCTGTTGACGGTTCGATTCTCGAGATTATCTTGATCAGTCTAACTCGTCTCATTTCCTTCGGTCATTTTTTCCCCCTGATTATCTTATTTTTTCGGCTCCAAAGACCGGTCTTCTCGGGCATTCATGGCATCCTCGGTGTTCATGTGCTTTTGGGCTTTCACAATGAACTCAACCATGCTAGTCGGGGGTGCCTTTACCAGTGAGAAAAAGAACTTCGTTGGTTGGAGGCCACCCATGAATGCCGTTAGCACCATTTTGTCACCGATGTCATCCACCTTCAATGTTTCGGCATTAAACCGAGTCACGTAGTGATGTAAGATCTCATTTTTTCCTTATTTGATGTTGAGGAGGTATTTGACTGGCCTTAAGTGTCGCTGGACACCAATGAAGTGGCCCATAAAGAGTTTGCTCAACTGGGTAAACGAGGAGATGGACCCACTCCTTAGTTTGCTGAACCATACACGAACTGACCCTTTCAGGGTGATCGGGAATGCTCGGCACATGATCTCGTCTGGGACTACGTGTAAATGTGTGTAGGTTTTGTATGTTTTTAGGTGGTCCAATGGGTCCTTCAGCTCGTCAAAGGTATCCATCTGAGGCATTTAGACGGCAGGGGCTCGGCCGTGACTGCTATTGAGAATGGTAAATTCGTCCTCCGCACCAGCTCATCAACGACCATTGCCATTTTGCCCTTCATGGCCGCTATCATGTTGTTGAGTTGGTCCTTGACCTATTTCAACTTGGCCTTCATGGCGGTTGAGGCTTCGGTCCTCTCGAACTGATTGCCCTCGTCTCATCTAGGGGTTTGGTTCTAACCCTAGGAATGGGCCCTGATTTCGGCAACATCCTTGCTCTCGTTTGGATTCTTCCCCTCTGGGCCTCCCCTTTGATCGTTAGGCCGTTGAGGAACGACCATTGGTCTTCTCTCGGGACGAGAAGCCTGAGGAGAGAGGGGAGAGACAGACAGAAATCTTGCCTGTTCGTCGAGCGTTTGATTGATGGCCTAATTTTGGTAAACTAGTTCCTGGATCAGTTGAGCCAAATTTTGTAGTTGTTGTTCGACGTTGGGCGGTTGTTCTTCTTGGGGGTTGCTTTGATGGAGATTTCCTTCGGAATCCATAGATCTTGTGGCTACCATTCAGATTACAAACAACCGTGGAGAGAAAAAATGAGAAACGTTTTTCACAGATGGCGCCAGATGTTGGTGTCTAAATCTGAACAGTCTTTCGTGATCGACGGTATCTTGGGGGGTGTGGTCGAGCTCTTGCTATTCGTCGGTTCAAGGTCCTGCAAAACGTTATAATCTAGGTATCGGTGGGGTATCAGCCTATGATTCTCTGATACTTAAGTCAGCAGATAGGCAGTAGATGATAATTGTAGAATATAAAGTATAAAACTGTATATAAAAGTATGTAGAAAATGGTATACCTTTGAAGTATGTAGGTTGTGTCTATTTATAGAGATGTAAAGGCATGGATCCCAGAGTGTGATAGGGGTAAATCTTCGATTTACCGATCTAGGCAAGATCATCGGGATAGGATAGAGGAGAATTCGTGATTTGTCGATCTGAGCGAGATTTTTGAGATTCGTGATGATCTGATCCCTGATCTTTCGTCGGGATAGGTGCTGGAGTGATCTCGGGAGAGATCGTCGGCGCTGATTTTAGAACTTGCCGTTACTGGTGTTTGAATCGATCAATCCGACTGACCAAGCGTGTTGTCTAACCGAGTACGTCTCTTTGAATGATTCCCGAGTGGGTCGACTCATGGTTACCTTGGTCGACTTATGCATGTCTTGGGTCGATTGCTGCTTGTTTTGGGTCGACTCATGCTTGTCTTGAGTCGACTCATGCTTGCTATAGAAGATGCACATGCTCCTGGTCAGCTAAAACTGTGATTTTATTTTAATTGATTTTGGTATTCATTCTCATCGCGTCTGTTGGTCGATTTTTAATATTTAGTTATAATCCTCTCGATCAGTCTTAGATAACCGCTTAGTTCATACTCATCAATAATAATTAGATAAATATTATTCGATCATATAATTAGAAATATCAAATTAACATAAATAATAAATTCAACAAATTCTATGGAATAAACTAATATAATTATAAAAATATATTAAAAAAGTAAACTCATTAGACCATACAATACCTGGCACATTAATGCACGGCACATCCGGGACCGTGCCCACATGGACCGCGTGGAGAGTAAATAACCCGCCAACGTAAGGGTATTTTCGTCATTTTGGTCCGTCCAATGGCTCACCTCAACTATCTCATTTTCTCTCCCCCTTGTGACACCTCAACTGTCTCATTTTCTCTCCCCCTTGTGACGGTGAATGTACCATTAATTACAGAGCCAACAACTTTCGTGTATATATATATATATGTGTGTGTATCTGCGCATATATATATGTATCTAAGTATATAGGCGACTCTTAGCTCACTTTTCTTCTTGCAAATCTCTGAGCTTTGTTCTTCTGCAATTATTTCTCCTTGTCCGAATCACACTTCCTCTTTAGTCTTCTGTTCTTTTTTCTTCTAGTGCCTCTCTCTTTCGCTCCATCTTGATTGATATTGGTCTGGGCCCGATTCGTAAGTTGATCCAATCTCTTATAGCTTTATCAGTTTTGTTCGTTTCGTTTTCATAGTGCAGAACTTCTTGCATTGAATGAAGTTGTTCGTGATATCGGTATTCTTCAATTTGTGTAGATCTGTTTGATAAATGCTGCTGAACTTTGATTCGTCCGTAAGGCATTGCTTAATTTCGTGTAGATCTGTTATATGTGCGCAAATATTAAGGTTTCTGATATTTTCGAATATTTTATAAAGGCTTTTCATAATTATTTTCAATAATGTATGGAATCTGATTAGTAGGAGATTTTCCATGGTTTGACATTGAATTTGAATGTGGGCCCTTCCTGTTCTATGCTATATGATTCGTTAGACTTACTGTTTCAAATGATTTGGTCGCTAAACTGCCATGTGTTTCACCTGGATCAGTTCTTTTTTCTCTGTTCATTTTATGTAATTGCTTTTGCTTTCTTGATCGGATTTGAAAACCCAGTTTTTATATATGTTGTTGTGGAGTATCTTCGTAGAGACTCGTACGTTTCTTCTGGGATATTGGTCAAGAAGCGGTGTCCAGGATTGGGAGTTGCTTGGACATTGGTCTGAGAAGGGGTGTCCATGATTGAGAGTTGGACCAGCTGCTCTTACTTCTTGGGGTTTGTATGATCATCAGGGTGGAGGAGGTGCAGGGGGGACTTGGTCAAATGGAGGGGGGCTAGGAGTGTGAGTTTTTCGGTGAAAAACTAATGAGTGCTTGATGAGTTGATGGGTAGTTTGAGTGTATCATTTCCGTGAAGGAGTATTTGGAGGGTGAAAGCTCCTTCAAAGGTGGTTTTCTTTAGGTGGACCGCTGCTCATGGAAAGATTCTTACTATTGATAATCTGATATGGAGAGGACACATGTTGACTAATTGGTGTTGTTTATATAGGAAGGAGGGAGAATCGGTTGCTCACTTTCTTGTCCATTGTGTTTTTGCAAGGGAATTATGGAATTTTATCTTGCATTTGTTTGGGATTTGCTATGTTTTTTAGAAAGATGTGGGTGGGGTCTTGATGGGTTGGAAGGGGGGAAGGGTTCCGAGGAGGAGGAGGGCGTGGCGCTTGGCTTCATTGTGTGTGTTATGGTTCGTTTGGGGAGAGCAGAATGAAGTTCTTTTGACGGGGTGGAATCCCCTTTGCATAGGTTGAACGGTCTCAATAATTTATACATTTAGTTATTTGATAGAGCTTCACCTTCCACTTTAGAGACGATAGAGTTTATAGGATCCTTATTTGTGGACTAGTTTCGTTTTGTAGTATCTGGTGGGACGGTCCTTTGTGAATGTTTTGTATATGAGTGGCATTTCCTTAATGCCTCTTTTATAATGTTAGCGTATTAGTTTTATTTTATTTCTCTATCTTAAGGGTATTATTGTAATTATGTGAGACTTGATTTAATATAAATAGATGTGAGGTGACATGCGATAATTAACTTAGTAACCCTAAACCTAATTTTCTCTTCTCTCAAACTCTAAAAACTAAATCTCTGTATTTTAACTTGGCATCAGAGCTGATCGTCTGAGACCCTAGCTGACCTTCACGTCGTCTGAAACTCTAGCAGGTCATCGCCGAGATTTGTGTCGCCATCCCTCGCCGGCGATCTTCGCGTCGACCATTTCTCGCCGACCTCCTGCTTTGAGTTTGAAACCCTAGCAGGTCATCGCTGACCTTCAATTTCACGTTGAACTCCTGCCTTCGCTGACAATCTTCGCGTCGCCATCGCCGACGATCTTCGCGTCGATCTCCAGCCATCGCGACGATCTTTGCGCTGACCTACTGCTTCGCGTCGATCTCTTGCCATCGCGACGTCCTTCGCGTTGACCTTCTGCCTTCGCCGCTGACCTTCGCGTCGACATCGGCGACCTTCGCGTGGACCTTGCCTACCAGTGTCAACCTCGCCAACCTTCATTCGCGATCTGCACCAACCCTTGTTTGCGATCTGGTTATTCGCGGTCTGATTCTTGGTTCTTGGTTGATGATCTGGTTCTTAGTTGTTGATCTGGCTTTTAGTTGCTGATCTGGTTCTTAGTTTTGGATTGTCTTGGTTCTGAGTTCTTGGTTGCTACGTTCGCGCTTTGCGCTAACTTCAGTCTGATTCTTAGTTGTTGGCTTGTTGCCTCTGTTCGCAATCTGTATTTGATTCTTTTGTGTTTGCGATCTATATTTGTTTTCTGGGTGGCTCATTTTATTATCACATTACTTATTCCTATTTGTTGCTATGACTGAGGATAAATGTGTGATTCTCAAAGATGATGATGTACCCCGATGCGTTACATCTAAATGTTTAAATGGATTAAATTATTTAGTTTGGACACATGCTTTTCGAGTTTTTCTTAAAGGACGGTGAAGTTACATTACCGATGTTCTTCCAGCCACAGACGATCCTAAACTTGCAGATTGGGAAAGTACCAATTCAGTTGTTATGGGTTGATTGTGGCACAGTTTAAAATCTCATATTGCCACTATAGTGAAATTTTGTGATACTTCGAAGAAGATTTGGGATTTCCTTACTGACTCATTCTCTAATCAGAGTAATGTTTCATGAGTATATGAATTTTATGAGCAAATTTTCACCTCTAAGCAGTCTGGTAAGCATCTGGCTGAATATTATAGTAATCTGAAGAGTCTTTGGGATCAATTGTTGCAGGATCTCCCTTTCACCACTGACTTAGTACAGCAGCGGCACCATTAAGAGGACTTTATGGTTGCCTCTCTTCTTTCTGGTTTGGATTCCGATCTGTGGAGGTTTAAAGCTCAGATTCTTGCTAGTGAAACATTACCCACTGCAACCAATGCCTACTCTAGGCTCTTACGATCTTCGCTCGGACAATCATTTGTTGCTCTTAGTCCATCTTCAGTTGTTTCTGAGTCTTCTGCCTTACTTTCACAGAGTGGTAGTCGAGGCAATGCTTGCAATGGTTGTGGAGGTCGTGGTTCACGCGGCAACACTCGTGGTGGTGGTCGAGTTAGTGGTTGTGGTGACCAGAAGTATGATCATTGTAGTGTGATCATTGTAGTGGTACTAATCATATAAAACCATAATATTGGCACAAGTATGGTAAGCCTAGCTATGCTCATCAAGTTACTGATGGAACTTCTCAAACCCCGACTTACAGCTCTTCCGCATCTTCTAGTCAGGTGGTTTCCTCATCTGATTCTCATAATACGCTCACTACTCAGTTGAGTAAACTTGTTCTGACATTACGCTCTGTTTATCCAGCCTTTTCCACTGATACATTAGCCAACTCAGATAATATTGAATGTGCTGCTACTTTGTCTCCATCTTGGGTCCTCGATTCTGATGCTAGTTCTCACATGTCCGGTAATCCCTCTCTATTTTCTAATTTGGCTTGTACTCATCATCATATTGCCTTAGCCGATGGGTCATTCCATCTAGTCCATGGTCGGGGTGTTCTTTATCCTAATTCGTCTCTTTCTTTACCGTCGAGTTTTTATGTTCCTAACTTTCCGTTCAATTTGCTTTATGTGTGACGTTAACTACAATCTTAAATTGTTCTATAATGTTTTCTCCTTCCTCTTGTGTTTTTCAGGACCTCCAGACCAAGAAGATCATTGGTTCGGGACATGAGAAAGATGACCTATATCTTTTTAATACGGAACGCGCGCCTCATACCACTGCCTCTGCCTTGAGTGCTTTTATTTCTCAATCTACAGTGGTATCTTCGCTTGGGTCATCCGTCTTTGGCCAAGTTGAAGTTTGCTATTCCTTCTTTGAGCCCTATATCTAGTATCGAGTGTGAAGCTTGTCAATTTGGAAAGTATTATCGTAGTTTCTTTCCTCGTAGTAGTCATGGTCGTAAGTTTGAGTCTTTTGATTACTGACATTTAGGGTCTTTCGCGTACTTCGAGTGTTAATGGATATTCCTATTTTGTTATCTTTGTTAATGATTTTTCTCGTATGACTTGGTTTTTTTGTTAAAGCATCGATCTTAATTACCTTATGTTATTTTCACGTTTTATAATGAAATTTGTTGGATATTATGATATTTTATTCTTTATGGTTATGATTCTTTGTATATTTTATTTTCTTATATAGGTGATTTATTTCCTTAATTATGTCTCTCTTTGTATATAAATATGTGATCATTGTGTGAATAATATTTAAGAGTTTGAATCCCAAATTTCTTCTCAAAGGGTTGTTGAAGAAAGTGAGGCGTTCACGCCTTGCCAAGAATAAGTTGTGGGAGTGTATTTGCATATAAAAAAAAAAAAAAAATCCTAGCTCTTTGAAGCTCCTTGTTTTAATAGTTTTATAGCTTTTCATGTTTGAATTTCATCCTGTATCTCCAGTGCATTCATGGGCTTCCTGCTAAGTTCTTCCGCAATGATATTTAGATATTTTGGAAGAATGTTGACCTTCAATCAGCATGGCAGCAGTAGGGTATCAATTGTGGTAAGGCTGGTGATCTAGGATTATTTCTTATAAAGAAATGTCTTAAATTTAGTAGTTACTGTAACAAGTAGGAAAAAATCTGAATACTTAGGTGGCGTTTGGTAACGTTTTTGTTTTGTGCCTTTTGTTTTTGTTTTTAAAATTTATGTAAACAGCGTTGGAAAACATGTTTGGTAATATATTTATATTTACATTAAGTTGTAAATGTTTACAAAATTTACAAATTTTTGAAAAAACAAAAAACGTGTTTCTGTTTGTTTTCAAAACAGAATGCGGCAAGCCCTTTCTCGCGGAGGAACACTGCCAAGCACTTAACCTACTGGAAACCAACGTTCGACTCTTGTTAGTGGGATGGTTGATGGATTTTTTTTGCTCCCATTACAACAGTCAACAGTAAAATAGGGCATCACTGCTCAAAACTCACTTTCTTCTCCAACTTTACTCTCTGCCAGAGCTAGGGAATCAGTCGATCTACAATCGTCTACAACAAATCAAGAACAAAGCTTCAGGTATTCTTATCTTCTGTGCTTGATTTGTTAGTCTCTCTCTCTTGCGCGATCACGCTAACTTCTTCTCTATCTCACCTTCCCTTTTCTCCCCATCCAGCGCTGTATCAGGCTTCGACTTTGCGACTTTGCAAACTAACGACTGTAAGTTGTAAAATCCTTTCTGATCTCCCATTCTATGTCGATCTCTCATTATATGTCGATTTTCTGTGCAAATATATTCGTTGTGTGGTGTCTTCGTATGACCATTTCGAAAAATAGGGGATTTGTACCAATATCAATGATTTGAGATGGATCTGTACCAATATCACTCAGATCTGTTGTAACATATTTTTTTTTCTTTACTTTGAAAATTAATGCTCTTATTCTTTTTATCTACCACTGAGGACAAAAATGTCTTACGGATTTTTGTGTCTTAATCTATGTGGAGTTGTTTTTGATGAACATTAGTAGCCATTGTTGTTGGTTTTTCATCATTTAAAGAAACGATAGTAGAAATCCTGTTTGATCTTATTGGTAGGCACCGTTATTGGTTTTCTATTATTTGATTGTGAACTATTATCCCTTTTTGTAAAGTGTGTTGGGTGATACTATTATTTTTTTTATTCGAAAATTAATGCCCTTATTCGTTCTATCTACCACTTAGGACACATATATGTCTTATGGGTTTGAATGCATAATGTATGTCGTATTTGAATTTTGAGACATTGAGTATGAAATGTTCTCCAATTTTTTTCTGAAAGTGTGGTTCGGTGAATCCGTATGGTCACTACTTGCATATCATATAGGACTGTCAAAACTACCTCTACAATGTCAATATCTCCTATTGTACCTACGTATGAAGATGTTGAGCTCGATACTGAATTGAGTGCAATTCCATGGTTTTCACGTAACGAGTCAATTTTCATCCAACTAATGGATGACGAGGTTAAATCCATGCCTATTCGATAAACTGGGACATTCACAAAACAAGTTTTGGGTAGGATTAGGGATGAAATGATTTCGAGGACTAGGTACAAATATATCGTTGACCAGCTGCGTAATAAGTATAACCAGTTGCGCATATTGTTCAACAAGTTCAATGCATTGAAGTCACAAATTGGGGTTGGGTGGGATAACAATCTCTTGACAATCAATGCTTCTGATGAAGTGTGGGAAAGACTTTTCAAGGTAATTCACAAGTTGTGGTTTGACATTTTATGTTAAAATAGATTATATTCGTTGATGGTATGCCATTATGCTGGTCAACTCCCATGCTAGGAGGTTCAAAAAGAAAGGAATGCCTCACTATGCTGCATTATGCCGTATATTTGGAGACACATCGGCCAACGGTACCCTTCGATAGCCGTCATGTCATGCCCCTTCTAGTACAGGTAGTTCGGATCCCGATTTCAAAATAGAAGGGGACGATGTCGAAGTGGATAGTTCACCATGCATTGATCGTGAGAAGAGCAAGACAACGAGTAAGGGCATGGGCAAGAGCAAGGACAAGGAGAAGGAGAAGGGCAAGGGACATGGGAGTTCTGGTAGTATGCCTAAAAGCCGAAAGTGTGACTATTTTGCCGTGAATATCTCTGACGCACTGAATGAGTTCAATGCAATGGGCAAGCGAAAGTTGGAATTAATGGAAATGAAGCTCCTTAGTCAAAGTTCTGCAGCCACAACTTTTGTTGCAACTGGAAGTGCATCTGCTGCATCCGAGCAACCTAGGGGAAGGCTCATAAAGGAATGCATGGATGCACTAAGACTGATCCCCGACATTGAAGGACTTGCGTATGCGAAGGTGTTAGAGAAGTTATATTCTGATATTCTTTGGAGTGAGATATTCTTAGAGATGCCTGAAAATATGAGGAAGATTTGGATTTCAAATCTGTAACAGTTTTTAATACATTTCTTCAACAATTTTAGAATAATGTTAGTGTAGTTTGAAAACCTATCTTGAACAATTTTCATTTTCCGTGTACTGTCGATTGGTAAAGTAGTTAAACATATGAATAGAAATTTGAATCATTGTAGTGCATTGATATTATTTTATTATCCTTTCAATTTGCATTTCAATTTCGATTTGTGTTTCTGATGGTGAACAACACCTGTGCATATGGCTGCATTTGTTGTGAATTATCTTGAAATGTCTTTGCATTGCAGTTTAATTATTGTGGCACATCATTTGTGCATACAGCAGGTTGTGCTATCCCAACTGGATGCTTGGGGTCTGGTCTATGTATCTGTTTTTAGGACAAGTATGTCTATGGATCTGTTTGGGGGGAAAGAAAAATGGTCTAAACAACTCTTAAGGTCCCACGACAAGACTGACCAAGTAGGATGATGTCATCCTCCCTGACACCCCCACCAACCAACCCCCAAAAGCCTTGTTAGCCCGAGGGTTATTCAATCAAGTCATAAATTTGATTTTGACATATAACAACATATTGATTTAATATTTACCAATGTTTGAATATTCATAAATAAGTATTTTCAGAATTTGAAGGCACTAAAAATTAAATAATATGATATTCTAGTATATCATGTTTATGAGCCTAAATATCAGTCTCAAGAAAATACAGAGCACTAAAGAATCCCTGTTTGAAACAATTGAGTCGACACCAATGAGAGGTTGAGTCGACAGAAAGATGAAACTTTCAGCATGTTGAGTCGACACCAACGTGATAATGAGTCGACCCTTGGATAAGGTAGAACAATTGAGTCGACACCCACAAGGTTGTGCCGACACCAGAGGTATCCCGAGAGCACCCATTTTTTTGAACTACTAAAAATTGAGTTTGAGTCAACACCAACATGGAAAGTGTCGACACAATCCCTTCCAGTGAGCTCCCAGTTTTTGTTTCAAAGGTTGTGTCGACACCAATGGAAAAAGAGTTGACCTCTTGATAGACTGAGTCGACACCGCTGAAGATTGAGTCGACCCTACAGCGACCTATAAAGGTATTTGTGTCGACACCAAGACTTTTGTGTCGACACTGGCGCAAAAATTTGAAATCCCTGAAGCTTACAACGACTCTTTTGTCAGCATTTAATGCGTCATAAATGTCAGTAGATCATTGTGATGTCCCATTGCTGCCATGCATTGTTGTGTCATATCAATTGTGCACATGGGACAACAGTTGTGCATACAGCACCTTCTGCGTTGGACTCACTGTACTGCAGAATAAGTGCAAATGAATTGTCTTGTCCCATTGCTGCCAACATTATGATGTCCCATTGCTGCCATGCATTGTTGTGCCACATGGGACAACAGTTGTGCATACAACACCTTCTATATTGGCCAGATGTCCTACAGAATAAGTGCAAATGACTTATCTTGTCCCATTGCTGCCAACATTGTGATCTCCGATTGCTGCATATGGGACAATAGGTCCAACTGCAGTGCTTGTATTGCAGCTACAAATAATGTCCCATTGCTCCATTGCAATCCTACCTCAATGCTTCTTCTCCAACAACATTCTTGTCCAACAACACTGCACCTTCCATTGCTTCTATTCGAGCTTGTACTGCATACAATAGCTTACATTCCAACTTGTATTGCATAGCACTGCTTCAAGTTGTAGTGCGCCTTCCATTACTTCCATTTCATCTTGTTGTGCATACAACACCTTCCATTCTAGCTTATATTGCACACCAGTGCTTCTTCTACATTGAGGTAGGATTGGGCCGCAAATTTATTTTGTCGCGAATCGCCTCTTAAAATGAATAACATATCATACGTACAATCCGATTCATCGTCGAACGATGACGACGATGAATTCATGTAGCATATATTTCTAGCTCTATAACAATATTTCCACATGTACATTGACCACAGACCTTGCGACGATGAGTTCATGCAGCATATATTTCTAGCTCTACAATAATATTTCTACATGTACATTGACCCCAGACCTTGCCAAAATTTAAAGCTAAGAGGGCATGATTATGTCTTAGAAATACTGAGTGGTCATGAATGTAGGTGCCAAAAAAATTTTAGGATGCTACCGAACGTGTTTCAGAGTTTCTATGAGGCGTTGAAAGAGCATATCGGTTTAAGTCATTGGTACTTAACGCTGTAGGAGCAAGTGTGTATTTTTCTACTCACTATTGGTCATAATGAAAGAAATCGTGTGTTGCAAGAGCGCTTCTAGCATTCAGGTCACATGATATCAAAGTATTTCAAGCGTGTGTTGAAGGCAATATGCAAACTTGGGACTCTGGTAATTTGACCCCCATCATTTGAAGAGATCCATATTCAAATACTATAGAATCCGAACTACTACCCTTTTTTCAAGGTACGTTATTGTATAAGCTACATTCAGTGATTTAGAAGTAAAATAAATACATGTTAATTTATATTGTTACGTTATTTGTTTAGTCGTAGAACTGTGTTGGGGTGATCGAAGGTACGCATGTGTCTGCTTCTGTGCCTTCAGGTAATCAAATTTCTTATCATGGTAAGCATACTGCTACCACGCAAAATATCATGGCAGCATGCTCCTTCGACATGAAATTCACATACGTACTAACTGGTTGGGAGGACACAGCAAATGACTCACGCATATTGATGGAGTGCCTAAATAGTCCATGTTTTGGATTTCCCTTACTACCCGAAGGTAATACTCATTATTTCTAAACCTAGGATAACATCTATTAACAGGGCAACCGCACCTATTTTTTACATTCAACATCTTATGTTAATACAGGAAAATATTATGTGGTGGACTCCGGATACAGTAACAAGCAAGGCTTTCTGTCGCCATATCGAGGGGAGAGATACAACCTAAACAATTATTGTGACGCCTTACTTTTCACGACACGGTCATTAAGCACTAAACGTAGCATAAAGGTATAAAAGTTACCTAAATTGTGACAAGAGGTTCTAACCCTAGAATGTGAGCTCTCTAAACCCTAAATAAGCTAAGTAGTTATGGTCATGAATTGAAACTTAAGA
>JAUTBS010030057.1:0-14159 GCA_032361285.1 Aequorea victoria
GATGGACTGCTGCGTGGGATCCAGGATGCATGACCTCTAGGACATTTTTATTTCATCTGCTTCCGCATTATTTATATCATGTTATGACTGACACAGCATTGTCATGGAGATATTATGGGCTGTTGACCCACTTGAACTTTGAAGAAAAGTATTTTTGATTAATCTAATGGTGAATGAATAAATTATTTGACTTATAGATTGTTAAATTCTAATTTTTGGCTTACTTAATTTATTGGGCCAAGGCCCATGAATCATGGTCGGTCACCATTCCTGAAAATGGGGCGTGACAAGTTTGATCTTCTTTGCTTTATCTAGCCAGATGGTGGATTTTAACTGGATTTAGTACTGTAGTTACTGCCACTTTGAATTTTCACCTGCCTCTTAATTACTTTGTTTTTCAACATCAAAAGACTTTTCGACTTCTTTGGCTTATAAATAAGAGCTGTGATTGGAGCCATTCTCTTCAGAAAACTCAAGTCTTTCCCCAAGATGAGATTATGATGTAGTGACAATTGTGACAATTGTGACGGGTGATTATATAAAATGTTTGAATCGTCAATTGTTTAAATAAAACAGAAAATAATTGTTGATTCTCGATTTGATCGGTGCGAGATAATTTCGTCAGAATGGCGCAAAAAGCCATACTTGATTTGTCACACCCCACTCCCCGAAAGATAATTAATCCCATTCGGAGTAGTGCTATGTCATCACTTTCTCGTACAACCGATACAACATATCATTTCTTATAATCAAAAACCATCATATAAGCTCCAAGCGAACAAGGTGCTATAAAAACGTACACGTCCATACAACGAAAGATACACCATCAACTACAGGATACACAATTCTTCATACCCGAACAACTAAAAAGAGATAAATATCTACTATCTCATAAACAAACCAAAAGGAAAGTACAACAACGGTCTTCATTTCTTCAACCAAAACCCCACCCGACACTATGGACCACGACATCTACTCCAAGGATAGCTTCTACAAGGATCTTCTTTCCTTTCAACATGGCACTAATGCAAAAGGAGTCTACACCGAGTTGAAATCTGCAACCACAAAGTTTACAGGAGAGTACGCTTAGCATTATAGTTAAGAGCATAAAACAGCATAGTATAAACATGCAAATGCTATACTAAAACAATATTCTTACTTAAATCAGTCATACATGGAGAACACCCCTACAGTTTGGCTCACTAGTCAACAAACTTGATTTATTAAAACCTTATACTTTTTTCCACGGTCCAACGACCACCCTAAAAGGTTTAAACATGCTTTTTATTTATTTCCATACAAACGCGGCCCACTAGCCAAACCCCATATCACTAAATGCATTTCAATATTTGGCCCTACGGCCCATCATATGGTTATAAAGAAAACATGCCTCAACACATGTACAACTAGCCCAACGGTTCAGCGGATATAAAGATATAAACATCATGTTTGGCCCTATGACCCAAAAGCTTAAAGGCTAACAACCGGCCCACCGGCCTACAACCCGTTTAGAAAATGTTATTAAATTTCTAAACCTAAGGCTCATTAGCCCAATTTGTATAATGCTCAATAGCAATACACACATGCTCATTAACACACATACACACATCACCGTCCTGACCTTCGGGCTTCCCCAACGGGGTATTTCCGTAAAAGGCTACAACATGGCACTTTTGGGCCACGCTCCCAACAGAGCCACTCAACAAAACAACGCTCAAGTCTGAGCTACGCTCCCATCGGAGCCATCATAACGCTCACATCTGAGCTACGCTCCCATCGGAGCCATCATAACAAGTAGATTCAACCACACAAGCAACGCATGCTCACATTCTTAGTATGAAAGGGCAACATCACATACTCACATTCTTTGTATGAAAGAACAGGCAATACATGCTCACATTCTTGGTATGAAAAGACAACATTACATGCTCACATTCTTTGTATGAAATGACAAGCAATAAATGCTCACATTCTTTGTATGAAAGGACAACATCATTGGATATACAAGTCATACATGCTTATAACTCATCTTGCATTAGAAAACACCTCTCAACTCTATGATAGAACATAAAGCCAAGCTGTGGGGATCCTGCCCTCTATCGCCTTCTGGTTATCTCTTCATCTCTCACCCAAACGAGGAGTGTATGCGGAACAAACCATGAGAAGAGAAAGGAAAGAGTAGTTTTCCCTCAAATGTGTGCCCGTGTTGAGGACCGCACGATTTTTTTTGGAGTCACCACTTAGTTTTTAGGATAAACCAAGAAACCAAAACTTTCAAGGAAAACTAGTCCTTCCTTACCAGAGTAAATGGTTCAGGAGCTAGGGTACGAAAGGGGAAAGTGTTAGGCACCTCTGTCGTCCGATTTGAGAATCGGCCTCTACTTAACCGTTCTATTTATTCTTGTCTTAAATTTATCAAAAGAAATACATACAAAAAGGGGGTTGAAGACAGAACATTACAAAAGAAAATAAAAAATTAAAACCTAACCTAAAACTAAAGTTTTCTATGCATACTCACACTTAAGGAATGTCAAAAGGGGAGATGGCAGCATAACAATGCAGGCTTGCATATAAGACACTGTTAAAGCATAAAAACAGAGGAAATGCTACTGCAAAGCCACTGGTTTTTAACAGAGGTGGCGTGCACCACCTCTTACCTAGCGTGCGCAACCCTTGGTGGGCGTACGCCACCTCGGGGTCCTCTAGAGATGGCGCAAGTCACTATGGATCCGTGAGCTCATCATTCAGAGGCCCGAAAGGGGCCACTGTTCTAGAAAATAGTGTGTTTGTGTGCAAGTGTTTTTATAATAGAAAGAAAGAAAGAAAATAAACACAAAACAGAAGATATTTTAACAAAAAACATAATAGACTAAAAATATGCAAAATATACCAACGGAGAGGCTACTGGAAGCTATTGGTCTCAAAATAGAGGTGGCGCCTGCCACCTCATGACCTGGCGTGCTCCACTGGGATATAGCGTGCACCACTTTGGGGCCCCGAGAGATGGCGCGCACCACTATTGATCAGTTGGCTCGACATCGGTAGGTCCCAAAGAAGCTACTATTTTTTGGGAAAATAGTGTGCTCGGGTGCATATGTATTTTTATAAGAGAAGAAAAAGAAAAAAAGACAATTTACATACGGTGCTAAAAACAATTGAATAAAAAACTAAAAGATAGAAAGTAACCTAATATGCAATTCTAGTACTGAAATCATGCTTGGACATAAAAACAAGAAATAATGAGAGAAAATCCTGGGAGAACGAGGCCAACGGCCTCTTCTCTATTTTTTATCGATTAGAAAGAAGTTTAGGGACAGAGATGAAAAAGGAATAGGAGAGGGGGGACCTACCATATATCCCATGAGCTAGTAAAGTTTCAAGCAATATCCACGGCCTTTCAGAGTCCTTCCGCGCAGTCTTCGAGCTTTCCGAGTACTTCCTCGAATTAGGCTTTAAATAGCTTTTGTAGCCTTTCCTCACGTATGGCATGCCTTCGAAGAGTCCTCCGCACGATCTTTGAGCCTTCGAAGTCCTTCCTCAAAGCAACAGTTTCTGAAGTAGGTAGTTCGAAGTGAAGTTTTGGGAATTAGCTTACGCTTAGTTTAGTTAATTGGGCAAGGGTTCGGGTTATGTGTTGATTTGTCATGAATTCTGTAGAGATTTAACGCTCTGGGAACCCTCTTATTTGGCTTAGGCGGTGGTCCTATTTATATAAATTTTGGGCGAGGAGCTGACTTGGTGCCGAAGTCTCCTCTCAAGTGGCGTGTGCTATGTGGGAGGTGGAGTGCACCACTTTGAGGCGGCGCCACGCTGCGTTGAAGGCGGTTAAAGGGTTCTAACATGGTTTGGCCAGGGGTTTGAAAAGTATATGGCGCGACGCTAGTAATTGAGTTTTGGGGTGGCATGAGATATTTTGGAAGGAAGTGGCGTGCGCAACTTAGAGGTAGCGTGATGCTGGATAGTTGCACCGAGGGATGTTTTTGGTATTTTTTGGTGTTTTGGGTTGTATCGGGGTGTTTTGGGTTGCTTAGGAAGTATTCTTCAGACCCTCGGACTTGTACATAAGTTCCTTCAATGTGATTAATATACATTTCATCATCGGAATGGCGAGCGAGAACCGATCGATGTTTGGTTTAGTCAAAAATGGGGTGTCTACAGTTGTCCTTCTTTGACAAAACTCTCATCGCGAAGCGTGGATGAGTGAATTTCAAAGAATCATAGACATTTTTTTTGATTAAACCTTTCATCAGGCAAAACAAAACAACAACAAAACACAAAAAGCAAAACAAAACAAAAAAAACTGAAACATCCTTTTATAGTCGTGCCGGACTACGAGCAATAGTTTATAGTCATGCCGGACTGCGAGCAATCAGTTTATAGACATGCCGGACTGCGAGAATCAGTTTATAGTTGTGACGGACTGCGAGTAACAATTTATAGTCGTGTTGGACTACGAGAACTAGTACATAGTCATGCTGGACTATGAGCAATCAGTTTATAGTCGTGTCGGACTGCAAGCATCAGTTTATAGTCCTACCGGACTGCGAGCAGTCAGTTTATAGTCGTGTCGGACTACGAGCGTATCATTGGATTAGTGTGGGAACAAAGGTACTCAGTTTAAGGTCATAAGATGGACCAGTTTATTCAATTTTGGATCATGGGAAGGACCCAAAAGCTTTCAATGTTAGGTCGTAAGACGGACCCAAATCACTTAATTTAAGGTCGTGAGACAGACCCTTTTTAGAACCCCGGGGCATGAAAGATGAAGCTTAGCATGCAAAAAGATGGATGGAACGATCGAGAATGATTCCTAAGAATTTCTATGAATATCAGAGATGGACTCCGAATATGGAATTTGAAATTTTGAAACCAAAAGGACTGATAAATAGGAGAAGGACACGTGGCGTGTGGGAGGTCACGTGGCGCAGCGCCACTTGGGGAAGCGCCACATGGCGCGACGCCAGGTCAGGGGTCTAACCAAGCGTGCGAGGGGGCAAGGTGGCATGGCGTTGCTTGGTGAACCGTGACATGGCGCGACGCGAGGTGGAGAGGAAGGAAGTGGCGCGCGCCAGGTAGGTGAAGGGTCTCGCATTTTCTTTAAGTATAACCGCAGCTCATTTTGAGTCACACGCGACTCTCTCTCTCTCTCTCTCTCTCTCTCTCTCTAGCTCTCAACTCTCTCTACTTTCAACTCTCTCTCTCTCCATCAAAATAACGAATGGCAACGATTAGGTGATAGGCAGTGCGGGTCACGAGATGGCCCCACCCCTACGATTCCAAAGCCTGCGGTCCCGGCTCAGTCCGTCGTGACCCAGAGCACGGAGTCTCTCTTCAGGAGTCTCCTAACCTTGGAAGGTGATCTAAGCTTAAAAGTACACTTTTAAGCCCTCCAATGTACAATGTTATGTCCTTGAGTTATTATTATAATGGGTGTTTTAGTGTGTCTTTATGCAGCAACAGGTACAGCAGTTTTCAGTCAAAAAGAAGGTTAAAAAGTAAGGAAACAGAGCAAAGTCCGGACTCCCACTAATTTTTTCCAAACTTTCAAGAGTTTAACAAAGGAGTGCTCTCGGGAACAATCCATCCGGACGTTACAAATTTTCGTCCGGACAGAACGTGGCGAGACAAATTTCTATTTTTGATTATTTTGCGATTATTTTAGGAAGGAGTATAAAAGCGGGAATATTTTCTATTTCTAGGGTTGGCTAACTACAGAAAACAACTGAGGAGGCTGCTAGGGTTGAAAGAGAAGGAAGGAGATTGCTCGATGACGCATTTAGTCAGCTCATCTTCTTCGTCTCGACGATGAGCGGCTAGGTTTTTCATCTAGGGTTTCGATGAAACCCTAGCTTATCATAATGTAGTTTTGGCTTTAGTTTTGGTTTGTTTTCTTTTCATTCGGATCATTCGTTTGTATAACGTTTTTGAGCATTATTGATTCGTGTTTTCAATAAAAGTTTTTATTGCCTTGTCATTCTTATTTTCTGTGATTGGATGAATGATTCATTTTACATTATTTTTAATGCTTCAATGGACGCGTATTGTGATAGGATATGGCTGGAGAAGACACGTTGTGTCGTAACTCGATTACTGACAATGTGTGCTAATTTAGATATTCTATGCCGATTACCGTCCTTCTGAGTTTTCTTGTTGCACCATTAGGGCTTGTAGCCATAATGGTGCATTGTTTGATCCATGTGCAAGCGACTAAAACTAATTTAAAATCTATGATTACTAAGCTAGGGTGGATTCGTGTTCCCTAGACTTCTCTTAATTAATTTCAATTACATTTAACTTCTCACTTTAGTTTAAAACAAAACTTCTCAAATTCGTTTCTCCCACTTTAGAGTTAATCATAGAATTACTTAGCAAAACATATAGTTTAGCCTCTTTGTCCCTATGGATCGACATTCGGTCTTAACCACTATTCTGCGGAGTAGTCGTTATTACTCAATTTTATAAATTTTATCTTTGATCACATAAATGGCGTGATCAAATTTTGGCGCCGTTGCCGGGGACAATAAGCACGGCTATTTATTTTTATGATTAATTTTGTTGTTAATTCTTAGTAGGAATTATATTTCTAAATTCTAAACCTTCATTTTAGTTTTGTTTTTGTTTTAAAATGTCTTCGCAGGATATTGATCACCGTGAGCATACGAGCTAGTAGCGCAAAGTGGGGCGTACCTTTCCCTTCAAAGCAATGTGATCTATTTCTTTTGTAGACGTGGTTATATTCTTGTGCTAGGGGGTTAGTGGACTTGCATTGTTGGGTATTCTGTTGTGCATGAATGGTCGAAGGTCTTGTGACCCTGAATTAATACCTATTGACTTAGAAATTGAACAGACTTGTAGGACCAATAGAGCACTCTCACATCGTCTTAGGCTTGACCATTCAAATCACAATCAAGATATGGATTCAGAAGAACAACAGGCTAGACAATTGAGGGAGTACTTCACTCCATCTGCCTACATGTCCCCAACTTGCATTAGGCTGCCAGATGTGGTAGCCGATCACTATGAGATTAAGTCCAACATTATACAAATGCTTCCCACATATTATGGACTTAATAACGAGGACCCCTACAGACATTTAGATGAATTTTTGGAAGTGTGTTCAACTGTTAAAATCCAACACTTCACAGATGATGCCCTGGGACTGCGTCTATTTCCCTTTTCTCTCAAAGATAAAGCCAAACATTGGCTTAATTCTTTGACGGGAATTGCAATTACGACATGGGATCAACTGCAATAGGAATTCTTAGAAAAATACTTTCCCATAGGCAAGACTAATTAGTTTCGCTAGCTTTTCACAGGCTGATGGTGAACAATTTCATGAAACATGGGAAAGACTTAAAGAGCTAGTTAGAAAATGTCCCCATCACGTTGTGCCTAAATGGCAACTTGTGCAGTGTTTTTATGACGATTTATTATCTCAACATCGTCACATGATTGATGCCTCGTGTGGGGGGACTTTTATGATAAAAAGTGAGGATGAGGCATGGGCGTTGTTCGAGAATCTGAGTGAAAACTCTCAACATCATGCCTCAGCTTCACGAGGTGAGAGGATTATGCCGACCAATGCACCTAAGCAAGGTGGCATGTATGAAATTGGTCAGTCCAATGATCTCTCTCTTAAGGTCGATGCCCTGACCCATAAATCAGATACACTCTTATCTGTCGGGCAAAATTCTCAATCAAATTCCTCTCAACCTCCCAACCTTCAAGAGGTTTGTGCCTTGTGTTTGAGCCCGACTCACTTCGTGATTGACTGTCACTTGGCACAACAGTTTCCTGAGTTTGTTTAAGAACAAATTAACGCGGCTCAAAGTTTCTCTAGACCGGGGAATAATCAATATTCCAACACTTATAACCCAGGATAGAGAAACTACCCAAATTTCTCCTGGAAGCCTCCAACTCTGAACAATAACTTCACTCCATCATCTCAACCATTCCAATCTAACTCATCTAGTCCCACATCGTATAGACTGGTAGCACAATAGCCGTACCAACATCCGAATCCTCCCCCTCCGCCGCAAAACACAGCTTTTGAGGATAAGGTGTTGCAAGCTCTTCAAGGGCTTGAGGCTAACGCTCAATTGTTGCACTCTCATTCGCAATCCATAGCGAAGCTAGAAACCCAAATGGGTCAAATAACTAATGCCTTAAACAGACGAGAGGAGGGTAAACTACCGAGTCAACCGGTAAACAATCCTAAGGGACAGTACGAGGTAGATGGCTCACAAGCAAGTCATATCTTTCACGAGCAAGCGAAGGCGGTAGTAACTCTTAGGAGTGGATGAGAGGTCGAGAGTCGACCTGACACTGTTCCTAGGAAAGACAAAGAAATTGTCGGCAACCCCAACGATTCTGGGGTTGACAATGCTTCAAAAGCTAAGGAGGTCACCCCTCCCAAATTGATTGATCCATCTAGATCGAACGGGCCTAAATTCTATACACCAAAGGCCCCTTTTTCGGCTTGTCTTGATGCTCCGTCTCCTTTTTCAAAGAACGGAGCATCGATGGAGAAAATGCTCGACTAGTTTAAACATTTGAAAATTAACCTCTCCCTCCTCGATGCCATCAAACAAGTACCTTTGTATGCTAAATTCCTAAAGGACTTGTGTACTCAAAAGCGCAAGTCCTGAAATTATGTGACGAAGAATATCTTACTTACTGAACAAGTGAGTTCCATTCTCCAATGTCCAATGCCACCTAAAATGAAAGACTCTGGGACTCCTACTATTCCTTGCATTATATGGAATCATTCCATAGACGGGGCACATCTTGATCTTGGAGCAAGTGTAAACTTGCTTCCATATTCAATCTACGAGAAGTTCGGGTTAGGGGAACTAAAGGCAACCACGGTCACCTTGCAATTAGCTGACAGATCAATTAAGGTAAGGCTTAATGTCTTCAATGCCTCTCAACAACCCCAAAAGAACGAAGATGATTGCTTTGCAATTAATCTCATTAACGATTTGGTTGAGGAGGCATCCCCGTACATTCTAGCCAATGACCCTTTAGAAGTCTGTCTTGCCCACTTTGGCTTCGATCAGTTTGACATAAACCAATCAGTAGAGGGGGTGAATTCTTTGTTGAATTCTTCACCTCTTACGAACTGGTCGCCTTGGAAAGCCAGAGTGGAGCCATTGCCTCCATTTGCAAGTGCACCAGCACCCCCATCTTTAGAAGTTCTCCCGAAACTTGAGTTGAAGCCTTTACCGGCATCACTCAAGTACATTTTTCTTGGACCTCGTGACACCCTCCCGATTATCATAGCTTCAGACTTGTCGAAGGACCACGAAAGTTAGTTAGTTACGGTTCTTAAAGAGCATAAGGGTGCCATTGGATGGTCGGTGGCTGACCTGAAAGGAATTTCCCCCTCTATTTGCATGCATCGCATCCATTGCGAAGAAAATGCTAAGCCTTCTTGCGAAATGCAAAGAAGGCTTAATTCGAACATGAAAGAGGTGGTGATGAAGGAGGTGGTAAAGTTGCTAGATGAGGGTATCATTTACCTCATCTCAGATAGCAAGTGGGTTAGTCCAACCCAAGTGGTGCCAAAGAAGTCGGGCATCACTGTCGTGAAGAATGACTAGGACGAGTTAGTCCCAACACGCACAACGACTGGTTGGCGCGTGTGCATTGATTATAGAAAGTTGAATTCCATGACTCGAAAAGATCACTTCCCATTACCTTTCATTGACCAAATCCTTGAACGGTTGGCAGACCAAAGCTATTATTGTTTCCTGGATGGCTATTCAGGATATAATCAAGTGCCCTTCGACCCGGATGACCAAGAGAAAACCACATTTACATGTCCTTTTAGCACTTTTGCCTACTGGCGTATGCCGTTTGGGCTATGTAATGCACCGCCGACTTTTCAATGGTGTATGATGTCTATTTTCTTGGACATGGTGGAGAAATTTCTCAAAGTCTTCATAGATGACTTCTCAGTTTTTGGGATGACATTTGAAGTGTGTCTCCAAAATCTGGTGAAAGTGCTTCAACGTTGTCGAGAGACAAATTTGATTCTGAGTTGGAAAAAGAGCCATTTTATGGTTCAAGAGGGAATTGTCCTTGGTCATATTATGTCTAAAAGGGGGATTGAGGTGGATAGGGAAAAAATTGACATTATTTCAAAACTTCCACCCCCTTCTACTGTCAAACAAATCCGGTCATTCTTGGGGCACGCTGGTTTTTACCCGCGATTGATAAAGGACTTTAGCAAAATTTTCAAATGATTATATGATCTTCTAGCCAAAGACGCACCTTTTATTTTTATAAAGTCCTGCATGGAAGCTTTTACAAAGCTTCATGATGCATTATCATCGACCCCAATTATGCAATCACCCGATTGGTCCCTTCCCTTCGAGATTATGTGTGACGCATTCGACTATGCTGTCGGTACGGTCTTGGGACAAGGGGTGAATAAGATCCCTCATGCGATATACTACATGAGTAAAACCTTCTCTGATGCTCAGTTGAATTACACCACTATTGAGAAGTAATTACTAGCGGTGGTATTTGCATTGGATAAGTTCCGGTCCTATCTGTTAGGATCAAAGGTTATTGTGTTCTTCGATCATGCCGCTTTGCGACATTTACTTGGTAAGAAGGACACAAAACCTCGGTTGATTAGGTAGATCCTTCTTTTACAGGAGTTTGATCTTGAGATTCGAGATAAACCCAGATCTGAGAATTATGTGGCGGACCACCTATCCTATATCCTCGTGGAGACTACATGTGATCCATCGTTCTTGAAAGACTTGTTTCCCAACGAGCAACTCTTAGCGGTCACACAAGTCCACCCCCCATGGTTTGCAAATATCGTGAACTACCTTGGAGTGGCAAAGATCCTGTTCCATTGGTCTAAACAAGACCAGGATCGATTCTTCTCGCAAGTGCGATTCTACTTTTGGGAGGACCTAGAACTCTTCAAATATTGTTCTGATCAGATTATAAGGCGATGTGTTCTCCAGAATGAACACCAGCGCATTCTAAACTTTTGTCACACGTTTGACTGCGGTGGCCACTTTAGTGGTAAGAAAACGGCTGCCAAAGTCTTGCAATGTGGCTTCTATTGGCCGACACTCTTTAAAGATGCGCATAACTTTTGTAAAACCTATCTGCGTTGTCAACAGGCAGGGAATGTGTCGCGCCGTGATATGATGCCCCTTGACACCCATTCTGATTATAGAGATCTTTGACATGTGGGGCATTGATTTCATGGGTCATTTCCCGCCTTCATTCAGTTATGTTTATATCCTTGTGGCGGTTGACTACATTTCTAAATGGGTGGAAGCCGTACCCACCAAGACTAATGACCACCAAGTGGTGGTCAAGTTCCTCCAAGCAAATATTTTTAATCGGTTCAGCTTCCCACGTGCTATCATTAGTGACGAAGGGACTCATTTTTGTAACCGGTACTTCGACATGTTAGTCCGCAAGTATTCTATTAAGCATAAGGTAGCCACTCTTTATCATCCTCATACTAGTGGACAAGTCGAAGTTTCTAATAGGGAGATCAAAAGCATTTTAGAAAAGACAGTCCGACCAGATAGGAAAGATTGGTCGCTGAGATTAAATGATGGTTTGTGGGCTTACTGTATAGCCTACTGACCCCTATTGGCATGTCCCCGTACCGATTGGTGTTCGTACGGGCATGTCATCTACCGGTGGAGCTAGAACACAAAGCTCTCTCGGCCATTCGAAAGTTTAATTTTGATATGGTCGCTGTCGGGTCTCACCGGAGACTCCAACTCAATGAGTTGAAAGAGATGCGCAACGATGCTTACGAGAGCTTGTTGATTTACAAAGCTCGGACTAAGGCTTTTAATGATAAACACATATCACCCAAGTTCTTTGAGCTCAATCAACGGGTTTGGTTGTTTAATTCCAAGCTGCGCCTCTTTCTCGGTATGCTTTGCTCCCGTTCGAAGGGACCTTTCATTGTCACTGAGATTTTCCCCTACGGTGTTATTACAATTAAGAATTCTAAGACGGGGAAAACGTTTAGGGTCAATGGCCAGAGACTAAAGCCGTATGTTGATGACATTACTGATGAGGAGGTGATAGAGTCCGTTGACTTGATGGATCCGATTATCCCGATTCTTTGAATTCTACGGGCGTCTGGCTGAAGACGGTAAACTTAGCTCTTATTGGGAAGAAACCCAATCCTTTTTCTTTTTGTTAGGTTAAAACACTAAAGAAAACAGAGAAAAATGAAAAGAGATAGAAAATTTTAGAAAAAAAATGCAAGACCATTCCTCACTGCCACTCTGCGTCCAGACGGACGACCAATGCTTCCGGACGGAAATCCAAAAAGGGTACACTGGCCTTTAACGTCCGGACGCAGAGTCTTCACATGGCCACTGACAATAAACGTCTATACGTGCACCTTTTTGCTTCCGAACGCAAAACATGCGAGGGGTCACTGACGTTAAACGTCTGGACGCGCATCACTTGCGTCCGGACGGAAAAATGCTGAGGGGCTACTGGACATAAGTCTCCGGACGCTCATCACTTGCGTCAGGACGCATTTGAATTCCAACGGACGTTTTTGTTTTCCCCCCAAAAATCTCTTTCTCTCCCTCCTTTTTTTTAAACTCTTCCTCTCCCTTTTCTTTTTTAAAACTCTCTTTCTCTCTCTATCTTCTATGCTCATATTCTCTCTCTCTCCAAAATATCTTTCGCTCTCTATCTCCTACCCTCATATTGTCTCTCTCTCTCTCCATCTCCGGTTGCATTTTTGGCCGATATTCGAAGCTTCCGATCGGCTTCTTCGACGACCGTTGAATTTTTTGGCCGATCTTCAAAGTTTTCGGTCATCTTCTCCGACGAGTTCGATTTTTCCATTTTAGTTTTCCAGCGATCCGTGAGTTTTTCGGCGGCTTCTCTGGCAAGCTCGAATTTTCCAGCGACTTTTTCGGTGAGTTCAAATCGTTCGTTCTTTTTACTTCATTTTCTTTTATTTTTTCTTTTTTTTCCTACCTTTTCTAATTTTTTCATGGCTTCCCGCCGCCGTATTCCTACCTCCAAGCGGGCTCGGGACTCCTGTCCTCCCAATCCACCGCCTCCTGGCCCTAACTCATCCGCTGCTTGGGCCACCCGAAAACTCCACTATATGACCACCTTCTCGGTCGATGCCCCTTTCCAAACCGACAACCTTGCCATGCGGGGCGTCATCAAATTGGAAAATTGCGGCCTCACTTCCATTCTCAGTCCTTTTCCTTACCCATACCCCTGCATCGTCTGCCTATTCTATCCAAACATCCTAGTCGATTCAGGTGACCATCACGTGGTACGTTCTACCATAGACGGCCACGACATCTCTATCTCAGTCTCGTCCCTTGGTCAGGCTTTGGGTCTCACTTGCCAAGAGACACCCTCACTGCTCTCTTAGTCGATACCCCGGCCTCTATCATGATAGACGCTGTCACCTCTAGTCGGGGTGACGTCAGGGCCATCTTCACTCGCAGGGGTCTCCTCGACCATTCACTGTTGTTTGTGGACACGGTCCTCTAGGCCAATGTGTTTCCCACATCCCATAAGGATGAGCGTCATGGCGCTTTCCTCAAGGCGTTATATACATTCCATACCAAGGTACGGGTTTCCATCCCCCATCTCATTCTAGGCAAGGTGATCCATTTCATGAGGATGACCCGCAGCACACATTTTCTTCCATTCGCGAACCTCATTGTCGTGTGCCTCAGGCGCTCTTATTCATCTATCTTTCCGGGTACTGCTATACCCGAGGAGCGTACTGTCATCTACACCTTCACCCAGTGGATGAAGAGTACGAGCAGTTTGCAGCGCCTATAGGGACGAGGAGGGGCCGCCGCCGACTCTAACGACAAGGAGGATGAGGAGGAGGACACACCACCACCATCTGCTGTACCCAAGGATGGGCCTTCTTCAGCACCCGCTCTATGGACCACGTCTTACCCCGAGTATCAGGCCCTCACTGGCCAGATTGGTCGTATGGACGAGAGGCTCACTCAGTTCATCACTCACTACGAGACAGACGCGGTAGAGCAGAGGGAGACACTGAGGGCCATCATGGCTGCTCTTCACATTGACTCACCGCCAGCACATGGCCACCATCCGGGCAGTGGGGCCCCTTGAGTATTTTTGTACTGCATCTGTGTACCCTT
>JAUTBS010030168.1:0-14159 GCA_032361285.1 Aequorea victoria
ATCATCTGTTACATAATGAAAATAGAGGAGGGAGAAAATAAGAACGAACCGGAGAAAGACGGAGACGACGGATCGCAAATGATTCCTCTGGCGGTGGTCGGCGGTGGCACCAAGGGAGGTGTACGATGGTGGTTTGCTTCTGCGGCGGTGGTGCAGCAGTGGTTCGGTGGTGGCATAGAGAACTGTTGGGAGGTGAAAGAAGAAGTTCTGTAGGAGGGGGAAAGGATAAGCAGAACGTGAGAGGGTGAGAAGGTGAGGGAGATAAAAGGGGAACAGTGGGTTTAAATTAGGAGAATGCTAGGTTTTTAGGAAGGGATCCTAAGGATCCTTCCTTTGATTCAATCTGTTTCCAATTCAAATTTATTTCCATGATATTCAGCCATTCTAGAATTTCCGGCTACCTTAATGAATTATTTCTTACCAATATTTGAATTTATCTTAACAATTAATTTATTCTATTAATTATGATATTCAAAAACCTTATTATTTTATTTATTTGTATTTTTAATCAGTTAATTTATTATAGTTAGTTAATTCATCATTTTATTTGGTTAGGTTTTTATTTAGTTAATTTAATTTCTAATTATTCAATTTCATTATTGTATTAATAATTAGTTTTAAATTTTAAATATTTTTACTGGGTTTTACATTCTTCCCCCCTTAAAAAAATTTCGTTCTCGAAATTAGAATACACTAATCTTGATGATACAATTGTGAATTAATATTCTCGGAGTAGCTTAAAATACACCACGCTTTCGCTGCGCACTCTGATCACAAAATTTCATTTCTAACCACAACATATTCTGATTTCAATCCAACAAGTCTCAGTCAAAAGATTACTAAAAATTTTACACAGCATCGCAGTAATACTTACAACCATTCCATATATTTTAAAAAGAAAATACGATTTTATTCTTAACGAAATATTTATTCATAAGGTTTCCTAACCAGAACATCAAAGACTTATGAGTACTCTTCTAATTCTACAAATCACTACTACGTGCAGACGGCCTTTAATGACTGTCGCGTCTACTGTTCTCCTGTCCCCTTAGCCTTGCAATAAGTGGACATGTATCTGGTCTTACCACAATTGTAGCACGTCTTTGGGGTACCATCATAATAATATCCATGAGAATGGGATCGTCTGCAGCAGTTGCATAGGTTTTGGTTTTGTGGCTTAGTCTCTCCACCAGACTGGTTTGTTATTTCATTTTGAGTATTAGCCTTCTTGGTATGGGTCTCTTCACGATTATTGCCTATTGGTTTCGAGTTCCTATTCCTTTTTGGTTGCTGCTCCCTGCTCTTCTGTGCCTCATCCAGACTCGTTTCAGCCAAAAGAGCCTTGGTTACAAGTTCGGACAAAGTCCTTGCCTTAGACAGTGAAACCCTACTACGAATAGCCAGGCGGAAACCTCTCTCAAATAGGACCACTTTTCTTTCCTCGTCGACAACATATTGCAATGCGAACCTTGACAACTCGGCAAACCTCGCCTCGTACTCTGCCACTGTCATTGACTTCTGCTCCAGCATAAGAAACTCTACTTGTTTTTGTTTCTTGATCGCCACTGGATAATACCTATCGTCGAACAATGCCAATAATTTTGTCCAGACGAGTTTTTGCTCTTTTCCTTCATATTGGCGCTTCACCATACGCCACCAATATTCTGTCTACCCTTCTAAAATATACGTAGCCAAAGACACCTTATGGTCATCGGTGTAACCCAATCTTTCAAAGATCTTCTCTATACGAAGCTTCCACACTTCAGCATCATCAGGGTTTGTTGACCCCTTGAAGGTCGGAGTGTCACACCCCAAATTTGGAAAGGTGATCGGCCATGGATTAAGTGCCTTAGCCCAACTAATCCAAGAAAGCCTTAAACAATTATTAGCTACAATATGCTAATACAATATTAATTACAATGAATTTAAATAATTTAATATCCAATTTCATAATTGTGGGTCAAACCACCCAATAGTTTCAACATACTGTCTCAACAGCTCATAGTCAATCTGTTTTAATTCTATTCAAATGCGGAAGCAATATAAAGAATGCATGTCCTAGAGGTCCTTATACTGGATCCTTTGAAGCAGCCGAGTCCATCAACAAGCTTCTCTTTTGATTTTCTAAAATGTTTTGTTTTACAACATCAACAAAAAGCTGGTGAATGGAACATGCATAATACAATACAATCCAAAGCAGGGTATAAAATAGATTTATACATTAACATAATCATGACAGGATATATATACAGTAATAATCAAAAAGTTAACATTTAGCTCATTATCTCATCTCATTATTTCATATTATTTCATGTCATAATCTCATTTCATATCATATCATCTCATATCATAATCTCATTTTATATCATCTCATATCATAATCTCATTTCATATCAATTCATATCATAATCTCATTTTATATCAATTCATATCATAATCTCATTTCATATCAATTCATATCATAATCTCATTTCATATCAATTCATCTAAATGTCTCATTTCATAATCTTATAGATTTATAGTTTCCTTTCATTTGGTCCCGTTATTGATTCACGAGTCACCAAAATATCACATCATTTGGTCCCATGTACGGGTCACCAAAAAATCACATAATCAACTCGTTTGGTCCCAAATACGGGTCACCAAGACATCCCATCATATATAATCATTTGGTCCCGTTACGGGTCACCAATATATCAAATCCTTTGGTCCCATATATGGGTCACCAGGAAATCACATTCATTTGGTAACTTTACCAAGACATCTCTTCAGACATTATGTCTGTATCACATCGTTTGGTCCCATTTACAGGTCACCAAGATATCTCATTAATTTGGTAACATTACACGAATTACCAAGTCATCTCATATGATATTATATCTGTATCTCATCATTTGGTCCCACTACGGGTTACCAAGAAATCACATTCATTTAGTAACATTATACGAGTTACTTAGACATCTCATTCATTTGGTAATATTACCAAGTTATCTCATAAGGTTTGTATAAATACATATACTTTCCATCTACAATATAGGATGTCGATGTGTTGATATGAATCTAACACTTTTCATGATGCATTTCATAACCCCATTCATAATACTTTTCATAACTCATTCCACCACACTTTACATAGTACATTTCGTAACACATTGCATAACGCTTTTCATCATACTTTTCATAATTCTTTTTATAGCACAGATCATAGCACTTTTCTTGATATATTTCATATCGCATTTCATAATACTTTTTAGTTCCTGACAAGGAAAATTCATACAACATCATTTTAAAGGCATTTAAACCATAACTACTTCATTTTCAAAGATATTTGGAAAACATGAAGTTTAACAGTAAGTATGTACAATTAATCCGTTCATCAGTAAAATAGTTCTACCATGATTTTGAAAAAAAAAACTATTGAACATCATTTTAAGCATTCACACATTTACTTCATCTTTTCATCAAGTTTGGAGATATAGAAAATTTAATGAAAAATACGTAGCATGATAGCCACTCACCTGAGGTCGACGCTAAGCTCAAAAGAGATAGAATGCAATTAAACTTTTCATCCTTAACCCAATGGACCCTTCTTAATCATTAAAGGTTTCATTCTTAGCCTTTGGTGTTAATTAAATCATTAATTAACTTATTTCATCTTTTAAAATAATGTCCAACAGAGCCTAAGCCCTTAAGAGTCAATTTTAACAATTTATTTAATATTTTTAAGGTGATGGGTCGACCCATAGGGTCAATGAGTCGACCCAAAGGTAAACAGGTCACTGTGAGTTAACACTAGAGGCTTCTGAGTCGACCCAAGAGCATAAAAAGGCACAATGAGTCGACACCAGAGGCTGCTGTGTCGACCCAAAAGAGTTTTGGTCATGAACAAGGCCAGTTGGATCGACCCAAAAAGGTTTATGTTGACCCAAACAGCAAAAGAGGCAACCATGGGTCGACCCCCAGGTGTTCCAGGCATGGGCGGGTCGACCCCAGAAGGCTATGAGTCGACCCAAGTAGAGGGAAATAAGGCAAGGAGCTTACTGCCCAGTTCCGTTCGAACGCTGATCGTGTCCCCCCCGGATGCTACACAACAGAAGTGCCAGAAACAGCCTCCAGCATGTGTGAATCGACCCAACCATCATGGGGGGTCGACCCAAAGGCCGGAACAACCATTAACGGCTTCTTTAACTATGATTTTCCATGGTTTTTAACATTCTTTTTCTTCTTTAATGATCACCAATGATGTTTTATTATGTTTTAGGAGGATCTAAACATATTATGGTGACTGATTACATAATCATATGATTGTGGTATTCATACTTATTTTCATGTTTTGTGGACTGATCTCTAGGCTAAACTATAGTCTATAACATGATATATATATATATATATATGTATATCGATCGTGTGTATATAAAATCAAAATAGAGTATCAGTTCTTACTTGTAATCATCTACTGGCGATGAGGACGAAGAAACATGTAACGGCGATGGTGACGTTAATGATCGCGGTGGTGGTGCAAGGTGGTGATGCACGGTAAAGATGGTGGTGGCTGGGCAATGGTGGTGATCTTGGTTACAGAGGGAACAACCGAGAGCAGAGAGAGTCGTAGAGAGAAAGAGAGACTGCGAAGAGGCGGGTTTCTCTCGAGAAAAGGGGATCCCATATAAGATGGAGGATGGCGACAAAGTCAGGGATTAGATCCCTAATTTCCTTCATCGAATCTCTATCAAACCAAAATTAACTCCCCAAAATAAGGAGATACCGTTGACAAGTTCCTCCCTAATAATCAGCCACCAGCTGCCATAACAGTTGGCTTCCATTCTTTTCTTTATTCTTTTTATTTAATTTTCTTTTGTTTTCTCCTTTCCTTAATCAATAACATGATTAATTTATTTATTATTTTAGCTTTAGGATCTATTTAGGAAAACGCGATTTATTTTCCTATTAAAATAATTCTGCCACAGCTGACAACTAAGCTGCCAAAATATATATTTCCAATATTTTAATTTCTCTTTTTTCCTTTATTTCTTCTTTTTTTAATAATCACTAGTAACATAATTCTATTTACTCACATTTTCAGAATCTTTTTATTACTAAATTTTATTTATATTTTAAATTAGTTAGTTTTATTTTAGTTTATTTATTTGTGTTTAATAATTAGTTTAAAGATTTTAAATTTTATCGGGTTTTACAGGACACATGTCCACTTATTGCAAAAATAAGAGGACAGGAGGACAACAGGCGCAATAGTCTTTTTAGAATCAGAGGCCGTCTGCACGTAACAATGGGCCAACTCAAGACCAATATAATCGAGAAGGAGATCAGAGGCAGCCTACAGTCAATAGGGCACAAGGTCAAGGTGCAGTTACTCAGCGGCGTGTTTTTGCTCTTACTCGCGAGGAGGCAGAAGCTTCACCATCTGTGGTGCAAGGTACTGTCATCTTATCATCTGTTCCTGCTAGAACTCTTATAGATTCTGGTTCTATGCATTCTTTTGCTTCACCTGAGTTCTTGCATCGTCTATCTATTACGGTAGAACCTTTGGATGTATGCCTCTCTATGTCCACTGCGGTTCGGGACACAGTTTTTCTACATGAAGTTTGCCATTTGCGAGTAGTGGAGTTGGATGGTAGAATGTTCCCGGTACATCTTATATCTCTAGCCATTCGTGACTTTGATGTCATATTGGGCATGGATTAGCTTTTTAAATATCATGCGAACATTGATTGCTATTATAAGAGGATAGTTTTCAATATACCCGGGCAACCTAAGTTCTTCTTTCAGCGAGATGTGAGGTTATCTTCCCTTCATGCAAATCGAACGTTGAGGAAGAGTTGTGAAGGCCTTTTGGCTTGTGTTGTAGGTACCAAGGTGCCAACGATGGAATTGGATGAGCTTCCTATTGTAAGGGAATTCTCGAATGTCTTCCCAGAAGATATACTTACTATTCTTCCTGATCGTGAGATTGAGTTCATAATCGATCTTCTGCGTGGTACTACGCTTATCTCTAAGGCACCATACAGGATGACACCCTTGGAGCTAAGGGAGTTGCAAGAGCTGTTAGACAAGGGTTTTATTAGACCCAATGTGTCACCGTGGGGAGCTCTAGTTTTGTATGTGAAAAAGAAAGACGGTTCTATGCGGCTTTGCATTGACTATAGAGAGTTGAATAAGGTTACTGTCAAGAATAGGTACCCTCTGCCACGCATTGATGACTTGTTCGATCAGTTGCAAGGAGCTCAAGCATTCTCCAAGATTGACTTGCTGTCTGGTTATCACCAACTAAAAGTCAAGGAGACAGACATTTCGAAGACAACTTTCAAAACTCGATATGACCACTATGAGTTCTTGGTTATGCTTTTTGGTTTGACCAATGCTCTAGCGGCATTCATGGATTTGACGAATCAGGTTTTCAAACCAAAGTTGGATTATTTTGTAGTGGTGTTCATCGATGATATCTTGATCTACTCTAAAAGTAAGGAGGAGCATGAAGAACACTTACGAGAAATTTCTCAAACTCTCAGGGAGAAGAAGTTGTATGCCAAGTTTAGCAAGTGTGAATTCTGGCCAGACAGTGTATCTTTTCTTGGCCATATGGTCACTAAGAATGGAGTATCTATGGATAGCAGCAAGATTGAGACTATTGTTGATTGGCCGCGATCGACGTCAGTAACTGAGATAAGTAGTTTTTTGGGACTGGCGGGCTATTATCGATGGTTTGTAAAAGGGTTTTCTTATATTATCCTTCCGCTTACCGGCCTTACTTGAAAAGGGATGAAGTATGAATGGATGGATAAATGTGAGTACAGTTTTTAGGAGCTTAAGAAGAGGTTGACTTTGACACTAGTTCTTGCCTTACCAACTGAAGGTGGTAATTTTGTGATATACAATGATGCGTCTCATCAAAGTTTGAATTGTGTTTTGATGTAGCACGGTAAGGTGATAGCTTATGCTTCACGCCAGTTGAAAGTTCATGAGAAGAATTACCCCACGCATGATATGGAGTTGGCAGCTATTATTTCTGCACTGAAGATATGGTGGCACTACTTATATAGAGAATGTTGTGAGATCTACACCGATCATAAAAGTCTGAAGTATGTCTTCACTCAGAAGGAGCTTAACTTGAGACAAATGTGATGGCTCGAGCTATTTAAGGACTACGATGTCGAGATACTTTATCATTCGGAGAAAGGGAACGTTGTGACCGACGCTTTGAGTAGGAAGTCTTTGGGAGGTAGCTCGGCATCATTAACAGTTCAACATCATTTAGTGGACGATTTGAGAAAGATGGATATAGAGATAATACGACATGGGGAAACGGCCTTGTATAGTCAGTTGATAGTGAGGTCGAACTTGCTGGAGAGAATCTGTGTGGCTCAACAGGATGATCTTCAATGCAAGAGGAATGTGAAAGAGTTACACAAGGGAGAGGTTAAAGATTTCAGTAGCAGTGACAATCGAGTTCTCAAATTTAGAGATCGAGTGTGCGTACTTTCCAGCAGTGAGTTAAGGAAAAAGATTTTGACCGAAGCTCATATTTCTAGGTATAACATTCATTCGGGAGGTACTAAGATTTATAGAGATCTTCGAGAGCATTTCTGGTGGAACGACATAAAGCGGGATATAGCAGAATTCGTAGCGCAGTGCCTTACTTGTCAACAAGTAAAGATTGAAAATCAAAGGCTGGCGGGAAAACTTCAACCATTACCATTATCCGAGTGGAAGTGAGAGAACATCACGATAGATTTTGTGTCTGGATTTCCTCGTACACAGAGTTGGCACAACGCACTTTGGGTGATAGTGAACCGACTCACAAAGTCAGCTCAATTCATTACGACTAGGATGACACATACCTTGGATCGGTTGGTTCAATTATATGTGAGAGAGATTATTAGACTTCATGGTTCACCTATATCCATTGTATCGAATTGTGATCCACATTTCGTCTCTATATTTTGGGGTGCCTTGTAGACTGCTATGGGTACTCGATTAGATTTTAGTTAAGCATATCACCCGCAGACCGATGGACAGTCAGAGAGAACTATTTAGATATTGGAAGATATGTTGAGAGCTTGTGCTTTGGAGTGGAAATGTAATTGGGATGATCAATTACTATTGATGGAGTTCTCTTATAATAATAGTTATCATTCGAGTTTGGGAGTGACACCGTATGAAGCATTATATGGGCGAAAATATAGGTCCCCTCTGTGTTGGTATGAAGTTGGTGAGAAGAGCTTCTTGGACTTGACCTGGTGGAGGATGCAACTCAAAAGATTACCACTATTCGGAATAAGTTTTTAGCAGCTCAAAGTCGACAAAAGAGTTATGCTGATCTACGTAGGAGAGACTTAGAGTTTTCTGTTAGAGATATGGTATTCTTCAAGGTTTTACCTTAGAAATGAATCATTCTCTTTGGCAAGAAGAGAAAGTTGAGTTCCCGATATATTGGAACCTTTGAGGTTCTAGACCGTGTTGGTGAGGTAGCTTATCGCGTGGCCTTGCCACCTAGTCTCATTGGGGTACATAATGTGTTTCATGTATCGATGTTGAGCAAGTACGTCTATAGCGTGACACATGTGGTGGATTATGAGCCACTTCGAGTTCGTGAGGATTTGACCTATGAGGAACAACCTGTTCAGATTCTTGATACTAAAGACAAAGTTCTACGGAATCAGAAGATTCGTCTAGTCAAGATCTTATGGCAAAATCATAAAATAGAAGAGGCTACGTGGGAACGCGAAGACAAGATTTGTGAGCGTTATCCTCAATTGTTTCCTCAAGGTTAGTAGTTTTAATTTCGATGATGAAATTCTTTTAAGGGGGAAGAATGTAAACCCGATATTTTTTTTTTCTAAAAATAAATTATTAAAAATAAAATAATAAATTTATTAATTAAAATAAACTAACTAATTAAAAATATAATTAAATAAAGCAATAAAAGATTTTATTACTTAAAATAATAAATGATATAATATTAATTATATTATTATTAATTTAATTGAATAAGGAAAGAAGAAATAAAAGGAGGAAATAAAATAAATACGATGTTTTTGGTTGTGCATGAATGACATCTGTGGGTATTTTTTAAAATAAGAAGATATGATCCAAGGAGAGAATCATGGGATGAGCATGTGATCTCTAAACTTTTGCTAAGCAATCCTTTTATAAATGAGGAGAAGTCCTCCCCTGCAAATACCATCTCTCTCTTGGTTTCTTCCTCTCTGTGCAATCCTCCTCTACTTTCTCGGCCTCCCTCCCTTGCAACCACCGCTGCCCAGCAGCCACCGAGGGTCCCGAACTGTCGAGCAATACCACCACCACCGATGTCGGCGCTGCCACCGCGAGCACCGCCATCATCATCGTCATCATCATCATCACCTTTGTGATCCCTGGTTCGTCCCTTTCACCCCTGTTTCTGTTATACACAGATAGATACATGGATAATTATATAACACATCATTATGTAGTTGTTTAATCCTCGAGTTAAGGATTTATCTTTAAGACTTCAAAGGAATTAGAGTTATACATTGATATATATATATATTACTGTATATATAACCGGTATATATATATAACAGAAAATCACGTGTCAAAATATATATATCACATAAAAATGTATGTATATCACTCGGTCTAATCAAAAAGACCCTGGAATCAGAGATTTCAGCCATTGAAATCTCTGGTGCGAAACTTTGGGTCGACTCACACGTTGGATGAGTCGACTCACGTTCCTTAGAGTTGTGTCCCGTCGCTAGTGAGTCGACTCACGTGGAGGATGAGTTAACTCATGAGTTAACTTATGACCTTCTGTCTTGCCTTTGGGTCGACTCACCACCTCTTTGGGTCGACTCATGGTGCCTATGCGTCATGGGTTCCTACCCTTTGAGTCGACTCACCATCCTTCTGGGTCGAATCACAGTACCTTTTCATGCCTTCTCTGCATCGACCCATGGTGACATGAGAGGCTTGGGTCGACTCACAGACCCTATGAGTCGACTCACAGCCACCTAAGACCGTGACTTGCCATCTTGGGTCGACACACAGCCTCTGCTGTGTCGACTCATGGCCACCTGAGAAGACTTGGGTCGACTCACAGACCTTTTGAGTCGACTCACAGTGACCTGTTATGCATATACCGAGACTTTTTTCATTTGAGTTGACAAACACAGCCTTGCTGTGTCGACTCATGTACGCCTATGACTCTGTTGGGTCGACTCAGAGACCCTTTGGGTCGACTCACAGAACCAAAAACCTTAGAAAACGTTTCTGAAATTAATCCTAAACCTTAGGCTCTGTTTGGGCATCATCTTAATGATAAATTAAATTAATTAATGATTAATTTAATACCAGAAACAAATATTGAAGCTTATAAATGGGAAAATGGTCTGTTTGGTAGCTATAAATAGTTTTATTAGCTTTATTTATGGATTATGATGTATTGCATTACATAATTAAGGTGACGAGGATTCCTACCCTGTTGCATTTGAGCTTACTTTGGACATCAGGTGAGTGAATTGTCATTCTATGTATCTTTTAATAAAATTCTCGTATTCCCAAACTACTTGGCAGAAAAATGTATATGTTTAAAATGTTTTGGATAAAACTGTTATGATATTCTCATATGACAATCATGGTATAAATATTTTATAGAATACAAATGTTTTCTTATCTATTATGGAGCGATCATGCGACTTCTCTTTAGGACCATATGTGGAAAGTCCAGGAGATAGGCCCTACGGGGTGACTCTGGCCAACTAGGGAATAAACCCGGCCCGGAGACTTAGGTGACCTTAGTTGCTCAACAGTTTAAGGGATTTTCCGTGAGTTTCCGGTGACCTGACACTGGATCGTCTTAGGAGAAAGGCCCAGGGTGCCACCCTGTGGTGTATGTTCGATGATTAGATCCAATGGGCCGAGGCTGCACCGAGTATTATGATTTCTGGCACTTGCACCCAGGTCCTATGGTTGTTGTTGATGGTTTTCCACACATATTGATGATCATATCGCTAGTCCATTATTATTATGTTGGCATGTTTATGCGCGGATTATTATTATTGACATTATTATGTCCTGTTGGCATTTTTATACGATGTGATTGTTGTGAACACCCCTAATGTCCAGTGTAAGATTTTATGTTGGTGACTCGTCTAGATATTGAGATCACTTGGAAAAATATACTATTTTGATAAATGTTGGTGACTCGTTTAGATATCGAGATCACGAGAAAAATGTGAATATTTTGGTAAAAAAGAAAATGATAGGTTGTGTTGACACCCTTTTGATTATACTGTGTATATCATACCACGATTATGTTTGATGTACATAACTATTTGAATTCCCTATTTTAGAACTGTATATTATTATGCATTCTTTCATTCACCAGCTTTAGCTGATGTTGTGATATATGAATATTTCAAGTAATCAAGGAAGAAGCTAGCTGATGGACTCGGTAGCTTCAAGGGATCCAAAATAAGACCTCTTGGACATGCATTTTTCGCTTTCGCATTGAATAAAGAATCATTATCATGAATTGATGGAATAATGGATATTAATGAGATATTATGGGCTATTGTCCCACTTTGGTTATATTAGATTTTAATTGATTAAATCATTGGCATTTGAGATCTTGTTAGGATATTGTTAGCTAATTATTGTTATGGCTTTCTTGGTTTATTGGGCCAATGCCCAATATTCATGACCGATCACCTTTCTCAAATTGGGGTGTGACAAAAGTCGACCCAAAGTATCAACTCAAAGGTAGAGACTTATGTGAGTCGACCCAACCTCACTGTGAGTCGACCCGCAGACGAAGGCCTGCTAAGAAGCCGAAACCACATCATTATGAGTCGACCCAAGATTTTTTGTGAGTCGATCCACGAGCAAAGAATCTTATTCTAAGAAATTTGAGTCGACTAGAGATCACTATGAGTCGACCCAAAAGTACAAATTCAGTAAATTACAGCGCGAATCACAGAAATTTGCAGCAATATCTCAGAGTATTAAATGCCAAGATTCGATCTGCAACGACTACATTCAAACTCTAATCTTTATGAGAATTTGAATTTTAAATCAATCCAAAGAAGATATGGAAAATCATTGGCAAATGAGCTACAGATCGCAAGAATCACTCCTGAGTATTAAGAATATTAAATGCCAAGATTTGAATGGATACACTGGAGCTCAGATCTATATAAAGACATGATTATCAATCTTTCAAACAAGAAATCAATTAGACAAGATTAGAAGAGAGAAAAGAAAACAGAAAAAAAAGTAAAAAGAAGAAATTTGAACATCAATCACTCAAGATCAAAATCAGATTATCTCATCTACTATTTAGAAAAGTCCTAGCAGCTACTGTTCATCATCTTGCTCCTAGATTTTCTTTTGTAAACTATAGTGCAAAAATATACTCTTCTCAGAGAGTGCTTCTATCGTTGTTTGTGAAACAAACAACTATCAAAATCATTGTAAAAGTAAGGATGAGTCGCTCTTTACTATTTTTTTTGTGTGGTATAACATACAAAAAGAAAGATCACAAGTGCTAGAAGCCTAGAGACTTTGGAACGCAGCTTGGTGAGTCTTTGAAAAATGCTTGAAACAAAGATTATAAGTGCTAAAAGCCTGGAGGTTTTAGAACGCCACTTGGTGAGTCGCTTGTAAGAA
The DNA here is from genome assembly GCA_032361285.1 of Aequorea victoria. Lineage (NCBI taxonomy): Eukaryota > Metazoa > Cnidaria > Hydrozoa > Leptothecata > Aequoreidae > Aequorea > Aequorea victoria. The sequence goes on from JAUTBS010030168.1 coordinate 12,667, forward strand.
GCTGAAGCAAAAGCAAAAATCACAAGTGCTAGAAGCTTGGTGGCTTTGGAACGCAGCTTGATAATACTTTGTAAAATGTTTGAAGTACACCCGTAAGTGCTCTCAGATAGTGAAAAATCTCAAGAAAAACTTGACGAGAAAACGTAGGTTGAGATAGCCGAACTACTATAAAAATGAAGGTGTCATTTCTCTCTCTATCTCTTTATCTTCATATAACCTGTCTGTGATTATATATATATATATATACATATATTGCTTGCTCACCTTATATTGTTTAAATAATTTTTAAACAAATTTTTTTAAGACCCTATTCACCCTCCTCTAGGGTTATTCCTTGAATAACAAGAACATGGGTCGAGCCGTAAACAAGGACCACCCAAAAGGGGCCAGGCTCATACACCGAGAAGTTGGCCATGTAAGTCCTCGGTCGAGCGTACGAAAAATGCACTATGGCCAAAATCTAGAGAAGAGACCAAGCCGAGATCATGTGAGCAGTTAATGCGCATTAATTTTTCGTACCATCTCTGGTACGACGTCAGGAGACCTGCAGGTTCAAACTGGATAGATGACGTAGACGTCTAACTTAGCTAAAAAAGTGGTCAAACAAGGTTTGACTAGGAATCAACACCCAAGTCAACTTTTCCCCATTACAATTCTCCTATATATACCGGTTCATCAACCCACTGGAAGGTATGTCTTCTCATACATTCAACCCTAAACTTTTGAAACTCTCTTGGTTCTTTAGTTTCGTTGCTTACTTGACTGTCGGAGAGAGTTTTCGAAGAAGTCCCCCCGCTGGCTAATTTACTTTGTTTTCTTTTGCAGCCTAACCAAGTAATTTCGGACGTGAACGATGCCTGGTAACAATTTCATCCGATCTAAACACCTCTACGAAAACGTCTCCATACATTTAGCACCGTTTGTGAATACTCACCAGATAAGCCCGACCACCGTCCATGGCATCCTCTTCAAAGACGAATTCTAGAGGAGGTGGAAGCCTTTTGTGTAAAACCCGGTATATTTTTTTTAGAAATAATAAATTAATTAAATTAAAATAAACTAACTAATTAAAAATATAATTTAATAAAAATAATAAAAGATTTTGAAAATTTAAAATAATAAATGATAACCTAATTAGTCATTAGTATTAAATAAGGAAGGATAAAACAAAGAGAAAATTAAAATAAAAAGATTCTCTGACTGTGCATGTGATGACAGTTGTGAGTGTTTTTGAAATAGGAAGAAGATAGAATCCAAGGGAGGATTCGGTGGAGAAATTGTTGGGATAAGTCATAACCCCTGGAAACCTACATATATGTGATCCCATCCCTGATCACTCTCCCTCACCCAATCTTTATCTCCTTGTAATCCCTAAATCATCTCTCTTTGCGAATCCCTCTCCCTCTCGGTGATCTCTCTCTGGAACCGTTGCCCAGCAACCACCACCGCAGCCATCACAACCGAGTAATACCACCACCAACGTAGGCGTTATC
>JAUTBS010030279.1:0-14158 GCA_032361285.1 Aequorea victoria
TGTTTGATTTGTGATCTAGGTGACCAAACTTTGTTTTTCAAATTTAACTTAATCTTAATTAAGTTCTAAGTTTAAGTGATTAATCATTTGATTATTTTAATTGTTGAACCCTTGATTAACACTATTAGGGTTTATTTGATTCAATTTTTAGGATTTGGACACTTGTTAATTCGATTAGGGTAAAATTACGTCTAGGTTAAAGTGTCGGTGAAAACCGGGTCTTTACATTGTAGACACCCCAATTTGGCTAAGTCGCATCTTAGGCATATCAGGAATGTCTCTAATGATGAAATGATACAAGGAATGGCATCGGAAGCGACTCCGTATGATCACAGAACCAAGGATTCACCTAGAAAATACCCAAAAACACCTCAAAGCCATTTTCATCACCTACCACATGGCTACTACCATCTCTTTTCATAGCGACCACCATCTCTTTTCATAGTGACTACCATATCCACATTACAAACCCTAAGCCGCCATGTTCAAAACTGACATCCGTCACCTTCACACATAGCAACCGCCAGCTCCACATATGGTGGCCGCCACCTCCAACATGACGACAACTACCTTTTTTGCTGTTAAGATAGAATATTCAATTCCATCTATGTGGAAGCATGTCACTAGAAGCATATGATCCCCCGAATTCTATAAATATGACTTGTCACCAGCACTTAAAATGGACACCAACTTTTGACGTTGACACTCTACCAAAATATCAACTCACCCGACACCTAGCCACCGATATACTACCTGACTCCTTTCTCATTACCTTGACCCAACTATCCTCCAAAGGTTTAGGATCATATAGAGTATTACTAGCATTGGACGAGTCGACATCCAGTACAGAGGAGACGTCCGGATAGCATTCGGGCATTGCTTGAGATTTCTCAGTTATTCCCCAGGTAAAATTTAAATATCACAGGGTTTCCTTTTCTCCTCTTCATTTTCTAAGGAAATGTCATGATTACCTCGTATTAATTTCCTTTAATGTTTGAATAACATATGCATGATATGATAGTTATATTTTAGGGTTTCACTAATTTTCATTATTCTAAGCATTTTATACTAAAAACCTTGATGAGCATATTTCGTTTGTTTTCATTTATGTTTTAAACACTTCTCGTTCACACTACTATATTGTTTCATCAAAATAGTGAGCTTTGAGCTTTGCCACATGGCGGCCACACCCTTCAATGGCGATGGCCATCGTGTTGAGGTAGCAACCGCCATCCATCAATGCTGCATCCCCAACCTTTGCCATTGATTCCATATTCATTTTCTTTCTTCTTTTATGTATTACTGTATTCTGAACCCATTAATATCTCAAACCAACCATCCTTTGCATCGATAAGTTGATTTACATTGTTTTTCCATAGGATGTGAATGCGTTTGTCTCCGTTTAGAATTGCTTTCTTTATGATGGATGAGTTATGTGTTAGGGTGTTTGGAATGTTTAGTTTTTCAATAACTTTTATATAGTTTTTTTTGAATGAATTTTCTTCTATAAACTATCTGATAAGCATGTTTTATATGTCCAAACCTTTGTATTGAAGACACTCTAACACATGAACACCCTAGTTTTAATAAAATAGTAAGCTTTATGGCACATACCATGACAACCACACCCTTCATTGGTGACGACCGCTAGGTTAAGTTGAGCAACAATGGCGACTGCACCTGTTGATGGTGACAACCACCAGTATAGGGTAACGGCTGCTAGGTCCAACCACGTGGCTGTCACCTTTGTATGAATGGCCAATGTTTTCCAATGTTGTTTTAGTCCACTCTATTCTCCTTATGTCACTGTCTTATGAGTTCACTTGATATATGTAGTCCACTATTTTGTTTATGCATTTGAAATGTCCTCTTCCCCTTTCTCACAGCGATACTTGGAAGCAGGTTTAGAGACTTTGTTTAAGTTAGTTTAGGATTTTATTTCATTGAATGCTTATTCTGACTCTACTTCTCAGTCCCATTCTGCATATGCTATTTTTGAAAAAATCAAGACAAGAACATTGAAATGATGAGTAGATGTCGGTCTTTTGGTCAGGTGAGAGGGGTGCCTAACATCTTCCCCATCTTGTACCCTAACTCCCAGACCAATATCTTTGGTGAGGACAGACTAGTACCTTGAAGTTTTTTGTTTTCTTAGTTTCTCATTAAAAACTAAGTGGCGACTCCAATTGTGCAGCCTTCAAAAGGGATTGGGGGATCTCTTTTCAAAACTTAAAATTTGTTTTAAACTCAAAACTTGCAATGTTTTTATAGCGCGTTTTTTACGAGGGGTCCTCACAGTGGTGATTCCACTGGGAATGTAATTATGAACGCGAGCTAAACTTGAAAGTACTTCATTGTTCTTATCTTAAATTTTTTCATTAGTATTCACACTTGTATTGCATTATTTTCTCTCCTCTTTTATTTTCTTCCCAAATGTGACTTTTCAAAAAAAAAAATAGAGAAAAACATAATAAAACATTGCTTAGCCTACCCAATACCTCAGTCATTTTATTGTCTCGGGGCTATATTGGGGAAGCAGGCAAGTTTTCTAGACGTATACCCCTTTGAATACAACAAAAAGAGTTATTGCATACTATTTGACCATCACCTTGCACATACTTGGCATGGAATGTGACACCTCACTTTCCACAACACAGTCATTAAGCACTAAATCTAGAATAAAGACGTAAAATTTTGAGGAGTGGCATTTGAACCCTAGAATCAAATGGAGAAATGCATGAAATGTGAAATGTGATGAAATTAGAAAGGTAGAATGGATAAAAAGAGTCCAAATAAATCTATACAAATAATTTTAAAACAGAGTTCAAGTTAGAAAGTCTTACGAAAGGCGAAAAAAGCGCAGAAAATCGAAATTGACCCAAGTAAGGCATAGGAACTCCTAAAACCCAAAAATTAAAATTAAAATTTGGGTAGATTATGAATTTTCGCCCAACTCATAAGAGCCCAATAAAATCATAAGCCCAATAACTCAATTAAGAGTTCAATGAAGGAAATTCATGAAAGGCCTAATAAGACCCAATATTAGGGTTTTAGGGAAAACATTATGAGAGCCCAATATAAATAAATATTTGAGCCCAATTATTTTATTTTAGGCCCAATAAATTAAATAGCAAGCCCAAATCAAAATTAGACCCAAAACTTAAAATTTGATCCAAAATTTTAATTTTGACCCAAATCTAATTTAATTCTCATAAATTAATAAAATAAATATTTTTAGAACCTTCTAGAACTCATTGGCCGGCTCCCCCATGAGAGGGGTTGTGAATAGCAAGCTCAAATTAAAGTTAGGCCCAAATCTTAAAATTTGACCCAAAATTTTAATTTTGGTCCAAATCTAATTTAATTCTCATAAATTAATAAAATAAATATTTTTGAAGCCTTCTAGAACCCCATGAGGGAGAGTGATGTGACAATTTTAATGAAAAAAAACAGAAAAAAAAAACATGAAAAGATGAGAAATCATGGCCTATGCTTGAAAAATTGATTTTCCCACATCATCAAAACCTTCCGAAGTCTTCATTCAATATTAAAATGTACATGAGAAAAGCCTTAATGAGAGGGGCTTGAAATGACTAAAATAAAATAAAAATAAAAAGAAAATAAAAATAAAAAGTATTGTCAAAATATCCTTAAATTAAGGAATGTGTTTTTTATTCAACTAAATAAGACCTTAAGGGTTAGGAAAAATAGATTATTCGTGACAAACATGGCACAAGAATTCTTGGAGCCCAAGTCTTGGTTAGAATGCAACCAAGCTAGAAGAACAAAGTAGCTAACTTGAATTTGAGATGGAACTAAATGAGGGGTAAAATGATCTTTTCACTCTCAATTTTTTGATTATAAATAGAAGCATTTTTCAACACAAAAAATTCATTTGCTCAAGTCTTTCCCTCTCACTCTAGAAAATTCGTTGGCCCCCCCTTGGAGGAAAAGAAGAATAAGACGAAGGAAGGAAATAAAGAAAGAAGAAAATGAAGAAGGAAAAATGAGGGAAGCCTAAAACTAAGTCCTACTTTCTTGGAGTAAAGAAGACAACCAAGTAAGAGATATTCAAGACCTCCATTTCTTTCTTAAAAATCATATTCTTAAACTTATCACTCTCTAAGCTAAAAAAAGATCAACTATGAAAGAACAAACATAGATGAACTCTAACTCAAAGAAAAATAGATTTTCTTGAGTTGTGAGAAAAATAAAAATAAATAATAAGACCTATAAAAAAGTTAAGATAAATGACTAAAATGATATATAAAATGATAACAAGAAGATTTAGAACCATGCTTGCATGTGCAAGAAAAAAGGAAGTTGATGGAAGTAGGAAATGCTTTGAGAAATGAACAAAACAGTGACAATAATGTTCATCGAGGAATTTTTGTGCTAACCAAAAAAATCCCAAATAAAAATCTGTTTTGGACAGAGCCATGTTAGCATGTTGCGAGTATGTATGATTTTTAGTTGGACCAATAAAAATGTTTTAGAACCCCTATACTATTTTTGAACTTTATGCGTCGGAGTTGCAGAAAAATAGACCACTTTGAAAAAATTTAATTAATTCCAAAACACTTCTGTAGAGATGGGCCACATATATGGAATGAAAGGTATATGGGTCTAGTTTCACCAAAAAATGATAAATCTCAATTTCATAGGATGAATTGTGAGAAAATTGAATTCTCCCAAACAGGGACGTTTTTGGACAGATTCTACCTCATGAATTGTTAGAGCCATTTTAGTTGGGATCTGGATCTTGAGTTCTTAATAAAAAAACATTTAACAGAATATTACAGCCTTTGTAAAGTTTATAGAATTTTTATAGAAGGTTTAATATTTTAAAACGAATTGAAAACGGGTGGGACAGAATCTGAAAATGAAAGAAAATATAGTTTAAGAGAACTTTATGCAAATCTAACCACCTAAACACAAGTTAAGAATCTTGGGGACCATGAGAGTACCAAGGGTGATTAAAAATGATATAATTAAGAATAAAAATACCTCACTTTCATACCCACAAAAGCATGCATGTATCACCTTAGTTCACACAGTAAAATTTCTATCATATCTATGTGTTAGGAATCGAAGGTCTGAGGTGAACCGGAAGGCGTGGCTCAAGGAGAAAAACTTGTTTTTGAGGTGAGTTTTTTTTATCACTAGCTTGGTATTATAAATGTGTGAATTGTTAAATTCATTATACTTTCATGATATATGATTTAAGAAAATGAAGAGTTGTTTTACTTGTGAAAGAAAGCTATGTTTGCGAACTCGTGTTTTATGAATTGATTTATGAGCATATGTTTTGGAACATAATGGAAGTTGGATGTTTATGAAAAAATAAAATACGGTTGCTATGATAGCCTTGATATTACATGGTGTGGGCCATGTGATGGGTATACCGCACAAAAGTTCCGTGGGTATACGCCATGTTATATATGTATATTGTGGATAAGTCACAAGTGATGGGTTAGCTCTACCACTAAGTATTGTTAAGTGGCCCGACAAATAGTCCTTAGCCCTGTCCAATTAAGAGTAGACGAGATATTCGAAGACTCAGTACTACAACAACTCCTGGTTGGGAGATTAATACAACCCTTGGCTATTTATAAGAAATGGGTTGATGGATGAAAATGATGAAATCATAGAATATTTCTTTTAAATATATATATGATGCTTGAAAAACCCTCTATCATTAGGAGATTTTTGAAAAGATGAAATTTGGAACCTTTTGTGATAACAGTTATATTTTGTGAAAAGTTATCCTGCTTTCAAGTGATGAAATATTTTGATTTGCATTGTGCAATTTATAATACTATTGCTAGTGATTGGTGAGCACGTGGATTATAGCTCACCCCCACACAGATTGATGTTTTGGCAAGTTTTGGCGTCCATGCTAAGTTCACTTTCGGTCCACTGTAGTCATAGGCTTTTTGGAAAGGTTTTGGGAAGTTAGGGTCTAAAACCCCTTTTTATTTTTCCAGTTTGGCTTGTAATTAATGAAATGATGTTGGTGAGGCTATAAATTTTCCTGTGTAATATTTGTGACATTATGATAGTCCCACGTGTGAATTCCTAACCGAATGTAATAAGAATGTTATGCTAAAATAGTATGGATGTTGATAAGTATGTTGGGTTGTGTACCCTTCCTCAGGTGCCGTGCCCAATGCTCGGGGCGTGGCTTAACATGGGAGGCATATTCTTGACTCTATTCAGAAGGTACCCGATTACAAACTACCAGTGTTGTTTTACTGTATGTATTGATCTTAGAACTCCTCCGTTAGGATTAAACCAAGTAGTATTATGTGTTTTTTCCTTGCTTATTTTGATTTATTTGTGTAAATGTTCTTTCATTTAAGCCGGGTCTTTGTTACCTGCATGCGTTTTTCTTTCTCTAGTGCTTTTACGAAGGCTATCCCGAACCTCAATGTTGTTGGGCCCTATTATGATGCCCCCTCTCCTTTATCTTTCAGTGAAGGATTTGGAAGACAGATCATTGCTCCGCCCGACTATGATTCTATATGTATTTGGGTCAAGTCATTAGACGAAAGGCTTAACATGACTACCTTAGATCTGCTCGACACACTGATGCCTGATGAGGAGCCAAACATGACAGCTTTGATGAAAATCCTAACAGACATGTAGCAAACCATGGAGGATTGATAGTCATGCTGAACACCGAGGCCCAAGCCTTGGTCCAAGCTCAAGCTCAAATCCAAGCTCTGCAAGCATATAAAGCCTAACTCTAAGGAGTCCAAGTCTCACAAGGTAGTCTTGAGAAAAACCTATGGAATAATAAACTACTAGGTGCCAGGATTCTACTAGGAGGTGTGTCGGCTGCTGTACTTGTGGTAGCCGTAGCAGATCCCGCTCTGGCTCGAGAGGCAATATTGATAGAAAAAGTTAATAAGTTAGAGAAAGTGTTCAGATAGGCCAAATGAGTCAATGAATACATGGTAGACATTAGAGGTCTATGCTCCTGAGTACTAAGTTGCCCAAAAAGTTTGAGATGCCCGATATGGAGATGTTCGATGATACTAGAGATCCTCGGATCCACATTCGAATGTATATCAGAACCTTGTCACCTATGGGGATCGACGACTAATTGAAGGACCATCTTTTTTCACCGTTATTTATCAGCGATGGCACAAAATGGTTCCTATCACTGAAAGCTACCAAGACTCAAACCTAAGAGGATATCGCCACAGCCTTTGTTAGCCAGTATAGTTATAACATTCAGTTGGATGTAACAATGAGGGAACTTAAAACAACCTAACAGGAAGTCAAATAGGCATTTGCTAATTTTTTGATCCGCTAGAGGAGAAAGCAGTGAAAATAACTAACAGGTCAACGGAAAAGGAGCAAGTCAGGATAATAGTGAAGAATCTTTGGCCTCAGTTTAAGAAATACCTCATTACTCAGCCACTCATGAATCTTGAGTAGTTATTTGATGCGGGAGTACAGATAGAAGATGTCATTTAGTTAGGAGATATTGAAGAAGGTGAAAGCAGTCAGAAGTCCCGGAGACCATTTTAGAGTAGTTACTTTGCCAATCAAGCCAGCAACAATCCAGTCAATAACACCACTAATGCCATAACACGAGCCCTAGAGACTAACCTCCTTAACCCACAGCCTGGCCATGACAATTAGCCTACCTGATAAAGGATATAGAAAAGAATTTTCACCCAACTGACAATACCACTTTCCATCTTGTTAAATAGATCGATGGAAAGAGGACATCTAAAACCCCTGGAACTAACCCCTCTACTAAACCCATCTCTGCCTAGATATAACCCGATCCAGTACTGTGCCTTCCATCAAGGGCATGTGCACCTAACAAGGTGATCCCGCCTTGACCCCGGTAAAGCCGAATGCAACCACAAACCCTTTGCCAAATCATACCAATCCACTTCTGTAAAATCTTAATTACATCTTCACCAACCCGCTTACCTATGATCCTAGCATCTATATCTGCCCAGAAAATACTCCAAAGCCAAATCCACCTCTCATAGAAGAGCATTTCTTGTGTTCTCAAGATGTCAAAAAGATCCTGTATGTGGAAGATAGAACTCTATCAGACATCGAGGTAGATGTCGAGAAGATCCTGTACGTGGAAGATAACACTCTATCAGACATCGAGGAAGAAAATTTGGAAGAATGATGGATTGACATGTAGGAAAATGACCTCGACCAAGTTGACTTTGCATTTTATGATTCAAATATTGTAGTGGAAAATGAGGGTTGGCTCACTGATGATGGGTTAGATGATGACCAAATGAGTGAACTAGCAGGATGGAGTGTAGGGTGGAATGATAAAGACTATCTAGAAGAAGTGGTTTTTACCTATGATAGCAAGTCTACAAAGAGTGAAGAGGAAGAAGACCGAGAAGAAGACCCAAGTGAGGAGTAAGAACCAAAAAAAGAAGAGTATAACCCTAAAGAGGACTCGAAAGAGGATCTAGACAAGTATGACCTCGAGGAGGAATCATAAGAAAACCCAGAAGAAAAGGAAGAACCTAAGACCAAAGAACAATCTAATAAAGACGATAAGGGATCAAAGAAAGAACCCATGGAGGAAGAGCCCACAGAAGAAAGATTTATAGAAGAAAACTGATAATATATCATGAAAGAGGAGTATGGCATGGAATAAAGAAATGTTGGTCAGGGAAACATTTCTAGAGAAGAAAAAGAGGCACTCGACCTTTGCATAATAGAAGAAGACATTTGGGATGGAATGAAGCTTGATAATAGCTGGAATGAAGAAGAAACGCAGGTAGTAGTAGAAATCAGCAAGGAAACAACAGTAGAACAAGGGAAAGGTAGAGCCAAGAAAGAAGACTTGTGGGCATACGAGAGCCATACAATAGTAGAGAAAGGGAAAAGAAAAGTCAGGAAAGAAGGTTTGTGGAAATATGGGGTTGTAAACACCCTAATTTTGACTAACCGGTGCATAAGCTTATCTAGTTTTCTTTTGATGATGAGTGCATACATAAGCCGCATCGAAAGGAACTCTGTGCAAATACGAGAGTCCAAGGAACGCCCTAAAACACACCAAAATACCTCAAAAATACCCCAAAACACCCAAAATACAAGAAATAAATCTTGGTGCACCTTCCCAACCAGGTGCGCGCCACCTTCAAGTGGCTCATGCTATCTACCTCTAACCTAACGCGTGCCATTTTTTTTCTGTACCCTGGCCACGCCATGACCAAGGTACCCTAAGCCACCTCAACATGGTGCGTGCAACCATCTACCTGGCGCACGCCACCTCCAACCTAGTACACGCCACCTTGAGAAGAAGCTTCTGCCATTTTGGTATCTTTCTCGCCCAAAATCTATAAATAGGACCCATACCCCCACTAATTCAAGGATCCTGAACAAAAAAGTTGGGAAAACTCTAACGAATTATAAACCTAAGCAAGGATCCGATGTGCTGAAAGAGTAAGAACTAATTGAATCAAATTCTGAACCCAACCAATATACAAACCCTTGTACCGTCCAAGTTTCGATGACTAGAAGCTGTACGGAGAGCTCCCTGAAACAGGGTGCGAAGCAGTTGAGGAAAGCTACCAGATAGCGTCCGCACCTCTGCCTGAAACTCTCATTTCAACCGGGATTCCTGGTTGGCCACCCCTCGTTGACCTCGTTCTTCCCGGCTTTATTTTCCTTTCTGTACAAGTATCTTTCCATTTTTTTGCAATGTATGTTACTTTTTAGGTTTTTTCTTAAAAAAGCATGCAACATAGGTTTTTAGACTATATGTTGAAAACTTGTTACGTAAAATTCCATATTTCTTTGTTTTCTTTCAAATATAAAACATTTACACACACGGATACACTGTTTTCTTAAAATAGTAGCCCCTTTTGGACCTCCAAGTATCTAGCTCACTCTGCTATAGTGACGGGTGCCACTTTCAGAGAGGCTAGAAGTGGCGTGCGCCATATTGATGTGGCCCACGCTAGGTTAAGAGGTGGCGTGCGCCACCTTTGTTAAAACCCACTCGTCTGCTAGCAGATTTTTGCATCTTTTTATATCAAACAGCATGTTTCTGTACTCATTATGGTACAGTCACGTGTTTCCATCTCCCCCTTTTAACATGCAAATAAGTGCAACCATGCTTAGAATAACTTAGTTTCACGTTTAGTTTTGTCTCATTATTTGCTGTTGTATGATCTCTATTCAACTTTCATTCTGTATGTGTTACTTTTGAGAAACTTAAGACAAAAACAAAAGAAACGGTTCAGTAGAGGCCGATCTTTTGATCGGGCAAGAGAGGTTTCTAATAACTTCCCTTCTCGTATCCTACCTCCCGAATCATTATCTCTAGTAACTACGGACTAGTACCTTGAAAGTTTTTTTTCTTGGGTTTTCATCAAAAACCAAAAGGCGACTCCAATTGTGCGACCCTTTAACACGGACGCATTTGTGGCCTCTCTTTTCAAAAACATGAAACCCTACTTTTCTTTTCTAAAATCGTAAGACTGAGAGCGTTTTAAGATTAAAAAAGGGAGAGCGGCTAGTTTTTGGAGAGGGTTCCTCACAGTGGCAACTCCGCTGGGGACTACTTAAGAAAGCGAGCAAAACTCAAAAAATATTTCAAATGTTATTGTCTTAAGTTTATCACTAGTGTAGCATTGCATTGCATTGCATTGCTTTCCATCTCCTTTCTTCCCTTTTCATTGGTTACTTTTCAAAAATAAAAGAAGAAAGGAGAAAATAAAATAAGTCAAATACTTGCCTACCATTCACCTCGGTAGTTTACTGTCTTGAGGTTATATGGGTGAAGTAGGCGAGGCTTTTGGTTGTATGCCCTTTTGGATATGATAAAAAGGGTCATTACGTACTATTTGACCTGACCAGGTACTACTTGGTCAGGAATGTATATTCTTGACTCTATTCAGAAGGTACCCGATTACTGGACTACTCAGCCTATTTATTGCATTTAGTCTCCTTAGAACTTTCCCTTTAGGGTAAAGACTCTGTTAGGTTATGTGTTTTACTTTTATATTTATTTTTGATTGATTAAAGTAGGTTTTCTCTTTTCTTTTGTTTAGAGCCGAGTTTCATCACCGGAACCTTTTTTTTCTCTCTCGAGACCCTCCAAGGTCGTCCCAAGGTTTAACTTCGTTAGGCTGTTGCCCAACCTTTGTCTTATGTTTAGAGTCGCGTCTCATCACCCGAGCCTCTTTTTTTCTCTCTTAGGATCCTTCACGGTCATCCCAAGACTTGACGCCGTTGGGCTGCTGCCCAACCTTTGTTTTTTGTTTACAACCGGATTTCACCACTCGACCCTCTTTTTTCTCTCTCTCCTATGACCCTTCAAGGTCGTCCCAAGATTTAACGCCATTGGGCTATTGCCCAACCTTTGTATTTTGTTTAGAGTTAGGTTTCATCAGCTGAGCCTCTTTTTTTCTCTCTTCCATGACCCTCTGACGTCATACCGAGGTTTGATGTTGTTGGGCTGCTGCCCAACCTTGGTTTCTTATTTAGAGCTGAGTTTCATCACCCAACATGTTTTTTCTCTCTCCCGAGACCCTATGAGATTGTCCCGAGGTTTGACGTTGTTGGGCTGCTTCCCAAACTTTGTATTTTGTTTAGAGTGAGGTTTCATCACCCGGGCCTCTTTTCTTTTCTCTCTCCTAGGGCCTTTCGAGGTCGTCCCAAGATTTGACGTTGTTGGGCTGTTGCCCAACCTTTGTCTTTTGTTTAGAGCCGAGTTTTATCACCCGAGCTACTTCTTCTCTCTCTTGGGACCCTCTGAGGTTGTCTCGAGGTTTGACATCGTTGGGCTGTTGCCCAACATTTGTCTTCTGTTTAGAGCTGGGTTTCATCACTAGAGCCACTTTTTCTCTATCCCAGGACCCTCTGAGGTCGTCCCGAGGTTTTACGTCATTGGGCTGCCGCCCAACCTTTGTCTTTTGTTTAGAGCCTGGTTTCATCTCCCCAGCCTCTTTCTTTCTCTCTTCCAGGACCCTCCGAGGTCGTCCCGAGGTTTCATGCCATTGGGCTATTAACCAACTTTTTTTTCTTTTGTTTTGAGCCGGGTTTCCTCAACTCGAACCTTTTTCTCTCTCCCAGGACCTTTCTTCTTTTGTTATGAGCCAGGTTTCATCAACCCGTGCCTCTTTTCCTTTCCCGGGAGTACCCGAGGTTGTTCCGACGTTTGTAGTCATTGGGCTGAGGCCCAACCTTCTTTGTTGGTCTTAGCCAGACTCTATTCTCCCTTTTCACCCCACACCCGAGTTTCTTCAAAAAAATCCCGAGCTCCTTTTGACGTCGAGCTAAGGACCGATATTTCTCTTTTCGATTAAATCGAGATTTGCCCGCACCCCCTTTTTATTCTTTCTAGGATCTTCTGAGGCCTTGAGGTGATGGAAATCTAAACGCACCCCCTAAGCCGGGTACGCCTGCGACCCCTTCTTGGCCATTGCGTATTCTCAACGTCCCTTTTTCTATTAGTAAGCTGGGTTTCATCCTCACCCCTTCTTTTCAGGATCTTTCGAGGAAATCCTAAGGCATTGAGGCGATGGAAATCTCAACGCACCTCTTAAGTCGGGTATGCCCACGACCCCCTCTTAGACTTTGAGATTTCTCAACAGCCCCATTTTCCTATTAGTAAGTCGGGTTTCACTCGTACCCTTTCTTTCCTGGATCTTCCGAGAAAACCCTGAGACGTTAAGGCAATGGAAATCTCAACTCAACCCTTAAGCCGGGTATGCCCGTGACTCGCTCTTGGACATTGAGATTTCTCACCGCCACTTTTCCTTTTTAGTAAGCCGAGTTTTACCCCACCCTTGTATCCACAATATTCTGAGGAAATCCTGAGGCAATAGAAATCTCAATGCACCCCATGAATTGGGTACACTCGTGACACCCTTTTGGACATTAAGACTTCTCGACGTCCCCTTTTCTTGTTTGTAAGCCAGGTTTCACCCGCACCCTTTCTTTTTGGGATCTTTCGAGGAAATTCTAAGGCATTGGGGCAATAGAAATCTCAACGCACCCTCTGAGCCAAGTACGTCCGCGACCCCCTCTTGGACGTTGATAATTTTTGACGTCCTATTTTCCGATTAGTAAGTTGGGTTTCACCCGCACCCCTTCTTTCCAGGATCTTTCAAAACAATCTTGAGGCATTGAGGCAATGGAATTCTCAACGCACCTCATAAGCTGGGTACGCCTACGACCCCTATTAGATGTTTAGACTTCTTGACATCTCCTTTTCTTGTTAGTAAGTCGGGTTTCACCTGCACCCCTTCTTTCCGGGATCTTCCTAGGAAATCCTGAGGCATTGAGGTGACAAAAATCTCAACACACCCTCTAAGACGGGTACACCTGCGACCCCATCTTAGACGTTGAGAATTCTTGACGTCTCTTTTTTCCTGTTAGTAAGCTGGGTTTCACCCGCACCCATTCTTTCTGGGATCTTCTAATGAAATCCTAAGGCGTTGAGGCATTGGAAATGTCAACGCACCCTCTAAGCCGGTTACGCCCGCGACCCCCTCTTAGACGTTGGGAATTATCGACGTCCCTTTTTCCTATTAGTAAGTTGGGTTTCACCCGCACTCCTTCTTTCTGGGATCTTCCAAGGAAATCCTGAGACGTTGAGGCAATGAAAATCTCAACGCACCCCCTAAGCTTGCTAGGCCCGTGACCCCCTCTTGGACGTTGAGAATTCTCGACGTCCCCTTTTCCTGTTAGTAACCCGGGTTTTACCTGCACCCTTTCTTTCCTGGATCTTCCAAGGAAATCCTGAGGCATTGAGGCAATAGAAATCGCAACGCACCTCCTAAGCTGGGTACGCCCATGACACCCTCTTGGACATTGAGACTTCTCGACGTCCCTTTTTCCTCTTAGTAAGCTGGGTTTCACCCGCACCCCTTCTTTCCAGGATCTTTTGAGGAAATCGTGAGGTATTGAGGCAATGGAAATCTCAACGCACCCTCTAAGCTAGGTATGCCCGTTTCCCTCTCTTGGATGTTGAGAATTCTCGATGTCCCCTTTTTCCTGTTAGTAAGTTGGGTTTCACCTGTGTTGGCCTAAAGGTCTTTCAATCAAGTCCTCAAGCTTTTGCTTACCTATGTTTTGACTCAACAACATATTGATTTAAGATCTATGAGTTTAATAGCTAAAACAAATCTAATTGTTTGTGGTTTAT
>JAUTBS010030390.1:0-14155 GCA_032361285.1 Aequorea victoria
AAATATTGTGTATGATGTTAAGTGCGATGGGTTGAGTACTCATCCTCAGGTTCCGTGCCCGGTGGTCGGGGCGGAGCTTGACAATTTTGTACCATAGCTTAGGTTGAGTCGGTTCTGGAAATCTCTTGAGTCTAGAGGTCACAGTGGACTGGTACATGGCCGATGTTTTGAGTCATAGGATATAGGACGACGGAGTCGTCACTGGAAATATGTTTGTAACCTTTTTGTGTGTATGGGATATCATACCCTTGTCTTCGGACGTCTGGTTAACTATCTTGTAGATCTTATTGGAAACACGTTGGACGCAATGTTGGTTCTAATTGGAAGTCTAAGTGTGTTGATTGGATAGGGGAGATAGGCCCAGCTATAGGATTAGAGAAGTAGAGTATGGATTTAGAACGATCCATACATATTGGATTTGTTGGAATCTTCATGGTAAAGATGAATTGGTTGAGGAAGTGTATGTTTACATCCCTGTTCGTAGAGAAAATTCTGTTTGAATAATGATGGATTACACCAGTGATTATTAAGGGGAAATCTTCCTAAAAGTGTTTGTAATATGTTATAGTCTGGCGATGAGACGAAAAGTTAGAGCGTAGTATCTCGCATTGAGACGAAAAAAAGGTAGGATGAGGAACTTTGAGTAATAGTTTGGGATTAGCCTCATAATCTTTGAACTCTTAATTGAGCTCTTTGATTTTTGATTTTATTAGGCCCTTATAGTTGAGCTTAGCCTCATAATCTATACAAATTTGTATTTAATGTTTTGAGGTTTAGGAGTTCCTAAGCCTTACTTTGGCCCGTTTTGATTTTCTGTGCCTTTTTTGCCTTTAAACGGACATTCTAACTTCAATGTTTTAAAACCTCCTTCTTTAAGATTTATTTGAACTATTTTTATCTTTTCAATATTTCTAAGTTTATCCCATTCCATATTCCATGCATTCATTCCTTTGTTCATAGGGTTCGAATGTCATTCATCAAGACGTAACACTTTTATTCTCAGTTTAGTGCTTTAAGATTTGGGTTGTGAAAAATGAGGTGTCACAATATCCTCCACTTATAGAAATTTCGTCCCAAAATTTGACATACCGGGTGTAATGAGATGTTGATGCTTTTCTCGTATGTCCTCCTTCATCTTCCACGTAGCTTGCTCCACATTTCCAAGCCTTTTCATCACTATACTTTCTATTGACGTCGTTGCTCGATTCTCCTTTTAACAATCTCTTCGAATATTACCTTGTTTCCCACAATTATAGCATCTGACATTTTCTCTAGCGATTGACCCCGTATAGTCTCTCGACATGTGGCGAGACTTGTTGCATGTGCAATATTGTTTGGGTTCACCCTGACTGTCAGTCGTTCCCTATCTTGTGTGTGAGGATGTCCCACTTTTTCTCAACTCCTCCTACTGTTACTTGGTTCCCTCAACTTGAGTATTAAGCTTAGGATCTGATACTCCTGATTGTTCCCGTTTCTTGGGCATCATTTGGGTTTTGAGGTATTGTCCATCACTATTTCTTTGTATCTAAGTGAGCTTTCTCAAAAGGTCCTCATTATTTTGACCTTGTCGCCTCATTATGCATGTCATTTCCTCAAACATTCGTCTAACGGTCGAATCATTATGTACGTGGGGTTCTAGTTGCACTACCGGCCTTTCATGCTCCTCGTGACGTTCCTCTTCCGCATACATCGAAGTGTACGATTCTCTTTCACTGTCCATGTCCAAAAACATAACCGAAACATGTCTTGTTCTAATAACCAACTAATGGTTACGATACCCACTATTAACTGGATAAACAAATCCAGAATAAGATAATCATTGACAAAGGCACTAATAAGACGAGCGCAACCTCTTATTCAGCAAATCTGTATTCGTGATTGCCATTAACCATATGGTTCAACTACCCACTGTTCATCCATATCCTGATCACCACTGAATTCTACCATATGAAAAAATGATGGACTAAACCAAACATGAGTGCACAACTTGCCACTCTTAGTCCTCAAACATAGGTCTCATTAGGTTACACTTAATACCTTCGTATTTACTACAACGTTTAACGAATGGTTCCAAGTTCACTGCAAGATGGATACAAAGGTCAACACTAAGCCCCTTTAAAAATGTAGCTGCCAAATAAATAATTCATAATCTTTATCTAGAAGTGCTCATGATGCCTGAATGTCTCCACTACCTCGTAGTTCCGACCGCACTAACCAAAATCTTTTACATGTTCTTATTTCACTTCTCATCTTCATCTATTCATGACTAAAGATGTCATTATTCTCAATCTTCTTTTATATTTTCAACTTGTTCCATGAGAATTCCCAACGCACTTAAGCATATCAACAGTCCAAAAGTTCATTCAGATGTGTTAACCAAAGCCATCCAACTACAGTTATTCAATTATCGGTTCCTAATCTCCACAATTCCTATCTACCTCAAGAATCTTCTTTGTGAGGCAACCCAAGCCATGGTAAGATTCATCATTTAAACACTCAGATTCGTCGATAGTCGTTCGAAAATTTCCAAATCTTATTTTTTTTCTTGTACTTTTCACTCTCTTATCTATTAATTACATTCTCGTTGCTTCACATCTTTTTACCATCATGTGGACATCTATGTCCTCTTACTATTTTCAACATTTGGGAATTACGTTGTTATTTTTTCTCGTATCAAAATTCAATTCTTAAGTTGATTACTCCATTACTCACATCCTAACTTTTCCCTCTTAATCCGATACTTTCACCACACTTAGCCACTTACCGCCTTCCGAAAATAATATTAATTGCTATAAGAAGTATAATTATGTTCCATTTCCTTAACCAATATTTGAGTTCTTCAGCTTATCCAAAGACTAGTATCTTAATCTCATACTTAGGTTCATATGATAGAGAGCAACTCCTTTCCATTATTCTTACGCCACTTGTAAGATTTAAATTCTTATGATATTCATTCTCAATATTTACTAAACACATCTTAGCAAAACTAGTATTACTCATAACATACCTAATGTCCATCATCATTACTTGTTATAGCTACCACTTCATACTATTGTATTTAACATAAGCAAACTAATTAAGGGACATATCTAGTGTATTCCCTAAACAATCCTTTCATCAATGCTATTATCCGTCTTATGATCATGTGTACGCATTTCATCTCAAAGTTTACGCTAATTATCGTGACAGGATATCATCAAGGTTCTACTACTCATAAATTTTCTCATAAGATTTTATTTTTTACAACTTCGATCATCGTTGTCTCCTCCCTTAATTGGATCCCTCAACATCCCTTTCATCACAACGCAAAGGTAGTGACTCACAGTTCCAACTCATCACTTAGTCCTAAAATCTTACTCGAAATTCCTCATTCTACCTTTTTCCTGGCACAACGCAAGATACTTCACTTTAACTTTTCATCCCATCACATGATTATAACATGATGCCAACACTTTTGGAAATAATTTCCATTAATAGTCAAGGGTGCAATCCAACACCATTCCCATAAAAACCTCCTATACGAATAGGGATGTAACCATACACTCCCTCAACCAACTCATTGTTACCACGAAGATTCTAACGAATCCACTATTTAAGAATTATTCTAGATCCATGTTCTACATCTTTACTCCTACAGCTGGGCCAATCTCCCCAATCTAACAAACTTACTTAGACTTCCAATTAGAACCAATGGCGCGCTCCAACGCCTTTCCAATCAGATTTCCAAGCTAGTTAACCAGACGTCCGAAGACAAGGGCATGATATCCCATGATCCACTTTCCTATGTTACACACATTCTATCACATATTCACAAAAGATTATGCACATACTTTTAGCGACGATTCCATCGTCCCATAACCTACTACTCATAACATCGGTGATGTACCAGTCAACTGCGACCTCTAGACTCAAGACATTTCCTGAACTGACTCAACCTAAGCTTTGATACCAAGTTTTCAAGTCCCGCCTCGAGCACGGGGTACGAAACTTGAGAAAGGGTACACAACCCACCCTTCTTAACAACATTCAACCATAAGAAGCTTCATATTGCTTCAACCATACATTCCATAAAGGATCACATACAAGGGCCCAACCGACATTTCGATAATTAAACAGAAGGACATAATAGCCTCATTAACATCATCATATCCTTTACAATCCGAAGAGGAAAATAAAAGGGGTTTCCAAAACACAACTTCCCTACCACCTTCCCTAAAAGCCTAAGACTACAGTGGACCACACCGGACATAGCGCTGACATCAAAACTTGCAAAAAATATCAATCTGTGTGGGTGTGAGCTATAATCCACGTGCTCGCCGATCACTACCAATAGCATTATAAATGCCACAATAGAAGATAACATTTCATCACTTTGAAAGCAATGTAACTTTTCTCAGACCATACTTTTATCATAAAAGATTTTAAGTTGTCAATTTTTTCACAAATCACCTCACAGAAGATGGTTTTCTAAGATTTAATCCATTTCCAAACATTGTTTACTTTTCATCTTCATTTCGTGATTTCACTTAGAAAAACGTTGTTCATCATCTTTCCGTTCATTATCTTTTAAAAGAAAAATCATCTTTCATTTTATCATCATTCACATCTCAGTGGAGGAATTCAATCAGCATAATATCATCACCTCTCAATGGAGGATTTTCAATAATCGCCTCTTAACAAATGATTTCTAATATTATTTTCGTTTGTTCACTTAGTAGTGATAAGTATATCTTTTATTCCACACACCCACTTAGTAGTAGTGGTAACATATTTAGCCATTTATTAATCATATTTTTTCATAATATCATGGGTTGTATTAACCTCCCAACCAAGATTTGTTACAGTATTGCGCCCCCGAATATCCTGCCTACTCAGTGGACATGGCTAAGAAGTATTCACCAGTTCCACTTAACAATGCTCAGTGGTAGAGCTAACACATCATCCATGGTTTATCCACAATATACATATATATAATAACATGGTATATATAGTCATGAATAGTTTGTTCGGTATAACCATCACATGGCACTCACCATGACTATCAAGGCTATTATGATACATATATGTATTCATTAAATATTTTATCCAAACTTTTTATTTAGGTTATTTATAATGACATACACTTGCTCCATTCACGGAGCGCGAGATGTAGTCCTGAACATCCATTAATCATTTTCCTTAATATTTATAGTTGTTCTTATACTTCACATTTTTTATAATTCTCTTATTCTTATGTTCCATAAAGTAATTTCATATCCTACTATGTTCTCAAGGATCATTTCATAAAAATATTAAGTTCAAGTTTCAAAACAAGTTCATGGATTATTTGATAAAGCATGGGTTTATAGGTATCGTCTCTTTCACAAGTAACATCACCGTTAATTTTATAAAACATTCAACTTCCATTATGTTTCAAAAATGTACGTTTACAAATCATTTCATAAAATAGGAGTTCACAAATATAGCTTTCTTTCACAAGTAAAACAACCATTCATTTTCTCAAATCATAAAGTATGAAAGCATAAAAATTTAACCATACACACATCCATAATGCCAAGCTAGTGATAATAAAACCCACCTCAAATACGAGTACTGCTCCTCGAGCCACGCCCTCTGGTTCACTCCAGAACTCCGATTCCTAACACATAGATAGAATATGAACTTAACTTGTGAACTAAGGTAACAAATGCATATTTGTGTGGGTATGAAAGTGAAGTATTTTTCTTCTTAGGTATATCCTTATTAATCATTCCTGGTACCCTCATGGTCCCTAACATCCCTAACTTAGATTTAGGTACTTAGGTTTGCTTAAAGTCTTCTTAAACCATATTCTTCTCATTTCCAGTTTCTGGCCCAGTACTTCAAAAATACTTTAAAACTATCAAACCTTGCTAAAAAATTCTAAAACATTATAGAGACTTATATTATTGTGTTAGATAAACATTTCATGAAGTCACCGAGGACTGATTATGAACAGAAGAGGGTCCAAAAAATGGTACAACAGAATCTGTCGAAAAGGGAGCCTGTTCGGAAGAATCAAGTTATCTCAAAATATACACAACCAAATTGAGTTGTGTAAACTTTGGGTGAAACTAGACCCATAGAAATTTTTTGGGATAGGTGGCTCGTCACAAGAGAATTTTTATAGAACAATCTACAAGGGTTCAAAATGGGCTATTTTTCTGCTCCTCTATCACAGAAACTTCAAAAATGGCATAGAGGTTTAAAAATATATTTTTTGGTCCAACCAAAAATCACACACACTCAAAACATCCCAATATTAAAACAATATTTTATTTAGGGAGTTCTTGGTTCACACAAAAAAGTTTGGAATGGCTTAAAAATAACATTGTTTTGATGTTTCCTTCACAATCACACCCAACATCCAACTTCTCTTATTTTAGCATATCCAAGACATGTCTAAACACTTCATAACAACATAATATGTTCATCATAAGGTTCTTAATCACTTCTTACATTATTTTTTCTTTATCTTTGATCATTAAAAAAATTTCCTAGAATAAGGTTCTACACTTCCCTTTCTTATCTCCTTGGTTCATCTCCATTCTTGTTCATCCTTTTTTTTATCTTAGAGAGGGTTTTAGATAAGAATTTTTTCTTAAGAGATAAAGGTCTTTGAAGATCACTTACTTGATAGTCTTCCTTGTTCCAAAAAGTTAAGACTTAGCATTAGTTCTTTTCTCTTTCCTTATTCCTTCTTCATTTTCTTCTTTCATTCTTCTCTTCCCTCTTCTTCTTCTTCTTCTTCTTATTCTTATTCTTATTCTTCTTCTTCTTTTTCTTCTTCTTCTTCTCCTCCTCCACCAAATTTAGAAAGAGTGTGAGAGTGGAGAAATATTTTAAAAGTGTTGGGAAGAGTCTCCTATTTATAGACAATGCTTGGAGGTGAAAAGCCTTTTTTACCCCTCATTTAGTTTCCATCCAATTCTCAATTGAATTCTTATTCTTCTAATTTGATTCAAAACAAACGAAATCTTGCGCTCCAAGACTTCGTATTCCTTGTTTGGATTCAATATTTTTTTTTTTCCTTAGGCCATAAGGCCTTGTTTGGTTTAATGGAGAACAAGTTCCCTAATTTCATGGTACTTGACAAGACTTTTTCTTTTTTCTTTTATTTTAATTCTAATTATGTCACATCACAACTTCTCTCCTCTCATCATTCTCCCATGTATTTATACTATTTCTTGAAGACTTTTTGAGACTTCATGAGACTAGAAATCTATTCTTCCAAGTAACCATCATTTTCATATTTTCTTTTCTTTCTTATTTTCTTTTTCTTTTACTTTTTTCATGAAAGTTGTCACATCACCCATCTCTCCTCAAAGGAGCTGTCGGCAAAGGGCTCTATAGGAGCTTCATTTTATTATTTCATTATTTATTTTATTAATTCATGATATTGAAATTCACTTTGGCCCCAAATTAACTTCATTTGGATCAAATTTTATGTTTTGGGCTTAATTTTGATTTGGGCTTGCTATTTAATTCTTTGGGCCACTAATAATATAATTACGCTCAAATATTTATTTATATTGGGCCCCCATAATATTTGGTCCAATGCCCTAATTAAATTTTTTTATTAGGCTTCTCAAAATTTGGACCTCATTTCGGCCTTCTATGAATTTTTCTCTTTGAACTCTTAATTGAGCTCTTTGATTTGTGATTTTATTTGGCCTTATAGCTGGACTTAGCCTCATAATCTATCTAAATTTTTATTTATGTTTTTGGAATTTAAGAATTCATAGGCCTTACTTTTGGCCCGTTTCGATTTTTTGCTCCTTTTTTGCCTTTGAACGGGCTTTTTAACTTGAACATTTTAAAACCTCCTTGTTCAAGATTTATTTGAACGCTTTTTATCTTTTTCATCTTTGTAGGTTTATCTTATTCCATATTTCATACATTCATCCCTTTATTCATAGAGTTCGAATGTCATTCCTTAAGGCGTAACGCATTTATTCTCAGTTTAGTACTTTAAGATTTGTGTTGTGAAAAGTGAGGTGTCACAAATTCTCTCCCACAATATTATCTTTCTGTTATATGAATTATCCTTCTGTTTATAACCCATTATCTTCCTGTTACTATATAAAAGAATATCCATATTTATAATTTTGAATTTATCTCTTCCTTTTATAACTGATTATTGTTACCATTGTTATTATTCTATTATTAGTATTAACATAATTTTAGAATATTAATTATTTAGTAAATTTTTTCTTTACCAATTATATCTTATAATAATTTTCATTTTAAATTTTTGGATTTTACATTCTTCTCCCTTTAAAAGAAATTATGTCCTCGAAATTATGACACTAACCTCGAGAAAATATGTGTGGATAGCATTCACGAATCTTCTCTTCGCGCTCTCAAGTGGCTTCTTCCACTTTATTATTGTGCCATAAGATTTTGACGACTCTAATCTGCTTATTCCATAAAATCTTTTCTTTAGTATCAAGAATCTGAATGTGTTGCTCCTCATATATCAAGTCTTTACGAACTCGAAGTGGCTCATAATCCATCACATTTGTTGGGCCATAGACGTACTTTCTCAACATCGATACATGAAAAATGTTATGTACTCCCGTAAGATTAGGCGGCAAAGCCACACGGTAGGCCACCACAACAATTCTGTCTAGAATCTCAAAGGGTCCAATATAACGAGGACTCAATTTCTTCTTCTTGCCAAAACGAATAATTCCTTTCCAAGGTAAAACATGTAAGAATACAATATCCCCCACTTGAAACTCTAAGTCTCTCCTACGTGGGTCGGCATAGTTCTTTTGTCAACTTTAAGCTGCTAAGAGTTTATTTCGAATAATGGCAATCTTTTGAGTCGCATCTTCTACTAGATCAGGTCCAAAAAACTGTCTCTCTCCTACCTCATACCAACACAATATGAATCTACATTTCCGTACATACAATGCTTCATACGGTGCTACTCTCAAACTCAAATGATAATTGTTGTTATAAGAGAACTCCATCAGTGGTAACTGATTATCCCAATTACCCTTCCACTCTAAAGTACAAGCTCTCAACATATCTTCTAATGTATGTATGGTTCTCTTCGATTTCCCATCTGTCTGTGAGTGGTAAGCCGAACGAAAATCTAATTGTGTATCTATAGCAGCCTACAATGCACTCCAAAATTTAGACACGAAACATAGATCACAATCCAAAGCAATTGATACAGGTGAATCGTGAAGTCTGGCAATCTCTCTCACATATAACTGTGTCAGACGATCCAAAGTATATGTCATCCTCATAGCAATGAAATGTGCTGACTTCGTAAGTCGGTGAATTATTACCCAAATAGCGTCATGTCCACAATGTGTACGAGGCAATCCAGACATAAAGTCTATTATGATATTCGCCCATTTCCACTCGGGTAATGGTAAGGGTTAAAGTTTTCCCGTCAGCCTTTGATGTTCAACTTTTACCTCCTGACAAGTAAAACACTACGCTACGAACTCTGCTATGTCCTGCTTCATCCCATTCCACCAAAAATGCTCTCGAAGATCTCAATACATTTTAGTACCTCCCGAATGAATACTATATCCAGAACTATGAGCCTCAGCTAGAATCTCTTTCCTCAACTCACCACTGGCAGGTATGCACACTCTATGTCTAAATTTAAGAAGTCCATTATTACCCATGCTGAAATCTTTAATCTCACCTTTGTGAAACTCTTCCTTATTCCTCTTGCACTGAAAATCATCATGTTGAGCCTCCTGAATTCTATCTAGTAAGGTCGGTTTTACTGTCAACTGACTACACAAGGCAGTTTCTCCACGTTGCATTACCTATACTCTCATTCTCCTCAAATCTTATACTAAATGATGTTGGATTGTTAATCATGCCAAGATACCTCCTCAAGACTTCCTACTCAATGCATCTGTCACCACATTTGCTTTTCCTAAATGATAAAGTATATTGATATCATAGTCTTTTAATAATTCAAGTAATCATTTTTGCCTCAAGTTGAGCTCTTTTTTAGTGAATATATACTTTAGACTCTTATGATTGGTGTAAATCTCACAAGACTCCCCATAAAAGTAGTGTCATCATGCGTGGGATAATTCCTCTCATGTATTTTTAATTGGCGAGAAACATAAGCTATCAGCTTACCATGTTGCATAAGAACGCAATCCAATCCTTGATGAGATGCATCACTGTAAATCACAAAATTACCGTCCTCAGTTGGCAATACGAGAACTAGTGTCGAAGTTAACATTTATTTAAGCTCCTAAAAATTGTGCTCACATTCATTCGTCCATTTATATTTTATCCATTTTCGAGTAAGACTAGTGAGCGGTCGGTCAATTCGGGAAAATCCTTCCACAAACCGTCGATAGTATCTTACCAGTCTCAAGAAACTATGTATCTCAGTTACTGACGTCGGTCGTGACCAATCAACAATAGCCTCTACTTTACTGCTATCTACTAACACTCTGTCCTTACTGACTATGTGGCTAAGAAATGATACGTTGTCCAACCAGAACTTACATTTGCTAAACTTAGCATGCAATCTCTTTTCCCTGAGAGCCTAAAAAACTATCCTTAAATGCTCTTCATGTTCCTCCTTACTTTTAGAATAGATCAAGATGTCATCAATCAATACCGCCACGAAACGATCCAACTGGGATTTGAAAACCCTATTCGTCAAATCCATAAATTCCGTTGGAGCATTAGTCAGACCAAATGGCATCATTAAGAACTCTTAGTGGCAATAACGAGTCCTAAAAATTGTCTTTAAAATATCCTCCTCTTTAACATTTAGTTGGTGATACCAGACCGTAAGTCAATCTTGGAAAATACTTGAGGTCCTTGCAACTGATTAAACAAATCATCTATATGCGGCAGTGGATACCTATTCTTGACAGTGGCCTTATTCAACTCCCTGTAGTCAACACATAACTGCATAGAATCATCATTTTTCTTTACAAATAAAACTGGAGCTCCTCATGGTGAAAAGCTGGGTCAAATAAAACCCTTATCCATCAGCTCTTACAACTGTACTTGCAACTTTCTCAGTTCTAAGGGTGTCATCCTGTACGGTGCCTTAGAGATAGGCGTGGTACAAGGCAAAAGATCTATCATTAATTCAATCTCTGGATCAGGAGAAAAACTAGGTAAATTTTCTCGAAAGACATCCAAAAATTTCCTCACAATAAGAAGTTCACCTAATTTCATCGCTAGTATCTTAGTGCTTACAACACAAGCAAAAAGGCCCTCACAACTCTTCCTCCACATTCGATTCACATAAGGGGCAGAAGCAAACCCCATCGATGACAACCTCACATCTCCCAGAAAGAAGAACTTTCATTGTCTGGGTATATTGAAATCTACTCTCTTGTAATAGCAATCAACTGTCGCATGATATTTAAAGAGCCAATTCATGCTCAAAATGACATCAAAATCACAAATTACTAGTAAGATAAGATCTACCAGAAAAATTCTACCATCCAATTCTACTACCCCAGATCGACACACCTCATGCAGTAATATTGTGTCCCCAACCGAAGTGAACACAAAAAGACATAAATCCAAAGGTTCTACCGTAATAGATAAATGATGCAAGAACTCAGGTAAAGCAAAAGAATGTGTAGAACTAGAATCTATACGTGTTCTAATAGGAACAGATGATATAATAATAGTACCATATACCATAGATGGTGATGCCTCCGCCTCCTCGCGTGTAAGATCATACACACGCCCCTAAGTAACTGCACCCTGACCCTGTCCCCTGTTATAAGTAGGCTGCCTCTGATCTCCTTGATGAGTATGTTGGGTATACTAAGGTGTTTGAACTTAGGTACAACCAATCCAAAGGGGGGGGTGAATGGGTTGATGGCAAACTTTTCTTATTTTTCTCTTTTTAAAACTCTTTTGATTGCTTTATGAAAGATTAAATGTGCAGCGGAAATAAAGCAATATCCAAATACAAAAATTTAAGAGTTTAAGGGAAGAGAGAATGCAAACACATATTTTTATAGTGGTTCGGTCAACTCGACCTATGTCCACTTTCCAAGCGCACTTGGAAATTCACTATCAGATTCTTGCAGGTGAATCGTAACTTCTTTACAGATTTTTTGGGTGAATCGAAACCACCTTCTTCTTTAAGGGTGAAGAGAAACCACCTTCATCAATAAGGGTGAAGAGGAATCACCTTCTTCTTACGGGTGAAGAGGAACCGGATCTGATTCTTCAATGGGTTAATCGAAACCACCTTCTTCTTGAGGTGAAGAGAAACCACTGATCTCTTTTTGGAAGAAGAGATGATGTGGTGAGAATCTCCTTAGTTTGAGATGATTTAAAATTTAAACCTCACATATAAAGATTTCTCTCTCTCTCAAATATGATTTACAATCAAAAAATAGAAGAGAAGAGAATAAATATAATTTCAGAATAAATTCTGAAACAAAAACAGAGCAACAAGCTCTTTAGCATAGTAGATTTAGGATCTTGAATGTTTTTTTTGTGTTAATCGTCTTTCTTCTCTCTTAGATAACTTCCATACATAGCTCTGACCTTCAAAGATGGTATATAAACCTTATAGGGAAGATAGAACCGTTGGAGAAGAAAAACTAGCCGTTGGAGTTCAAAAAGTAGCCGTTACCGCGCTTCAAGATTTTTGAAATCAGCACATTGTGTCAACACAAAATACCCTTGGTGTCGACACAAAATGTTCTGGCTGGTTTTGTGTCGACACTTTCACCTTTTGTGTCGACACTTTTTTTGTGTCTTGGAACTCCAGAACTTCTGTGCTCTCAGAAATAACTTTATGTCGGCACCTTCTTCATTTGTGTCAACACATATATAATTTGTGTCGACCCTTTCTTGAGAAACTGTTGCCCAAAGAATGATGCTCTCTGGAAGTTTGATTGTGTCGACCCTTCTTCAATTTGTGTCGACACTTTCTTCATTTGTGTCGACACATACTTTCTTTGTGTTGACCCTTCCATCAAAGCACTGAGGTCCGAAAAATGCTTCTTTACTGGAACATCATTTGTGTCGACACTTCTTCATTTGTGTCGACACATTTTACGCTAAATCTGAAATAGATGGTCTTGAGTTGTGTCGACCCATTCTCCCTTGTGTCGACCCTTTCCACGCTATTCAGTCTTCAGTGTCTTGTTTGAGCAGCCATTGTGTCGACACATATAGACTTTGTTTACCCTTTCCTGCTAAAAACTGAGGAGGCTGTTTTGAGATGGTGTCGACTCTTCTTACCTTTGTGTCGACCTTTTCTCTGATTTTCAGACTCCTTCAACTTCAGAGCCTATGATTACATCCTTCATCCTTCCTTCCTTTGGTGTGTAACCTTTCTGCTTGAACATCTTGTTGAGGTGTCAACCCTTTCATATTCGGTGTTGGTCCTTTCCACAAGCTTTTCAATGTCTTCAAAATAGGTGCATCACTTGGAAGTACTTTGTCCTTTGAGCTCAGCCCTTTCTGCTGGAATATGCTATTCCAATGCTGATATAAGCCTTGAGATTAACCACTCTTTCAATTGAAGAATCTGGGTGACGACATCTTTCTTTTGAAGTGTTTTCCCATCTTTTTAATTCTTCAAAGGCTGGGCTGTAAAAGAAAGCTTTGGTGTCGACCCTTTTATCTCTTGGTGTCGACACTTTGTTCCTTGGCCAAAACTGATCTTCTTGGCGAGCAGCTTGTTCTTGGGTAAGGCATTCTCCATAAGTCTTCTCTATTTCCCTTGACTTCTTGTTGGAGATATTTTGGGCGAAAAGAACATTATGATTCAACCTGAAAAGACTTTCTCATACAAAGACAAGTCATAGGTTAATCAAGCATAATAAAAAGCATAGATCAATTTTGTTTGCAATGTAAGAATATTCAAGCATAAACAAAAGTGATTCTAAACTTATTTTGGTTGTCACAACTCTTTAGACATAACCTATGTGTTTGAAGAGTTGTGGCCAAATAAGTAAAAGCTATAAGAATTTGAATTGAAAGACTTTTTGTACTAACAAATTCTTCAATCTAATTCGTTTTGATGTTAAGCATAGAATGCTTAAAGACATGTAAGCAAATATTATTAATTAGATTGATTTGGCTTGTTAAGCTCTTTAATGATTAAAAGCTTGTAGAGTTATTACCAAATTAAGCAAAAGCTACAAGG
>JAUTBS010030500.1:0-14155 GCA_032361285.1 Aequorea victoria
AAAGTGATGGACAATCTCATATTTTTATCAGAACTATGTTTTGACTTAATACTCATTAGGTATGAATTCAACAAATGAACACTAAAAAATAAATGCATTTTAGTACGCCCAATATGTGTATGTGGCAAAGATAGTAAAAACAAATCAAATTATTTCATATACTCACAAATTATTTCATATACTCAGGACTCGAAAATCGTTATAATCAATGAAGGTATATAACCTCATGATCAAGAATGTTAAATGACAAGAATTTTAAGTGAATGCTACACATTATCATATACTCATTATGTTCACAATTCAAATCAAGTCATTATTTAGAATCAATTAAGACTTTTCATTTGATTGTAACTTTAGGTAAATGTCAGTGTATTAGATGTAGTTTAGAAAATATTTCTTGTAGAATTATTAACACTGAGTTTTTCTATTAAAGAAAAAAAAATTACCTTCTCAACTTTATATATTGTTTTTTTTTATCCTACTGTCCTCTTTTTCACATTTGTTTCTTTTTTTCTTTTTCTTTTAAATCTTGATCATATAAATATTTGATTTTCTTTACAAAAGATGATCAAGCAATTATCCCTTCATTCAACAATGACTTTTTTCTTTATTCCTTAAACTTATATCTTAAGGAATTTTGGGATATGAGGTTCAATGAAGAAAGATTTAGCATGTAAAGGATCAAATTGACAAATTAAGGATAGTGTATAGTAAAAAAATTCAGATGAATGGCTCAAATAACAAAGATGGCATAATTTATTTTCTAAGTATGACATAATTTTTCAAGTATTCACAAGTTCAAGATAGTAGTAGCTAAGAATAAATGGTTTATTCCTAACATTCAACCAAAATGAAAAATTAAGTAGACTATTTAACGAATTAAATATGCTTTCAAGGAATAGAGGATATACAGACTGCAACTCCTTAAGAAATGTTACAATCTCCACAAGTGTTCATTAGAGATTTTAAATTGTGCCTACTTTTCAATCGAGAATATAATCATGCAGCCAAACGTGCATTGCAATAATATCCGAGTAAATATTACATAAAATTTGTGTAACAAACAGCTAGTGTGAATAACTATGCTATCAATAATACATCGAAGTGTTAACATTTACTATTTGAGCTCAATGACTTAAAACTGTTTTATTATTATTATTATTATATATATATATTTTATTTATTTTATCACACATGTGGTTAAGCTAGACTTACTCTCCAACTTAGAAGGCCAGTGTCCCAATAGCACGCAAAAAAAAATTGTTATGCCAGGAAACCTGTAGATGATGGAGAAAAGCCAAACCAAACCAACACACAGAAGAGTACGATAGAGCTAACAAAGAAAAACAATAAGCATAATCGTAATGATAAAACATGGTGCAAATGAACATACAACTTCATATCAACATTATTAACGTACTAAGACTCTAAAAAAACAAGAAGAAGAAAAAATAAAGACTCAAACAACAATAGGGTGTGGCAAAAACTGCTCTCAGTGTGCTAGGCTGATGGCGACTCCATCTGGGTGGGGCTCAATGTGCTGGGCTGCAAGCAGCACCCTCAGTATCTCCTGCTGATCCTCCATATCAAGTGCAGTCTATGGCGGTGTAGCAGATGATGAACCCGGCTCAAATGCACCCTTAGTAAAAGATGGAGGCTACAGTGATGGGGGTGCATCATGGCGGCCTCCTCATTCATACTCGCTTGCACTTGAATCCTCAATAAACTGTGGGTGCTCTTAGACCACTGCGAAACGGAACGGAGCAAGAGCATACAACCTCCTCAGGGACCTCGGAGTCCAGTACATAATAGGAGGAAGGTTATTTGGGAAGAGATACAGTAAGACACAGAATGATCAGATTAGCAAATGGCAACGATCGGGTGCTGAGAGGACTGAGCATGAAATGGTGCATCTCCTCTAAGATGAGATCAGGAATGGAGACCCTCGTGTCGGTGTGAAAGGCATAAAGAGTCCTGAGGAATGTGCAGCGACGTTCGTCCTTGTGACTTATGGGAAAGATATTGGTCTGGAGGACTACATTAACGAACCATTAAGAGGGCTCTAAGTCTCCTCGGCGGGTGAAGAGACGATCAATGTCACCCCGACCGACGGTGAATGCCCGAATCATAGTCCCCGTAGGGACATTGGCCAGAAAGGGTGGGAATGAGTAATTCGTAACATCTATGCCAAGGGTAGCAACAATGGCATCCGATGTGATGGCCACAGAGTGACCATCAATGGTGGAGTGCAAAATGTTTCTATCTCCTACATCAGTATGTAGGTTTTGATAAAATAGGTGTATGATGTGGGAATATGGTGGTGGAAATGGGCCAAAGAGGCTGGTAAGGGATCGATCCTCGATCATGCGGATTCCTTGTCGGACAATGTCATCGGTGGCGAGAAAGCCACTGACCGGGAAGGTGGTCATGGCATACAACTTTCTCATCGCCCATTTGGTGGATGGATGAGAGGCGAGAGGGCGGTGGTGGTGGTTATGGTGGAGGTAGGAGGAGAAAGATGTAGAGAGAGAAAATGGAGAAAATAGATAGAGAGAGATGAGAGGGAGGGATAAGAGAGAGAGAAGAGAATATATATATATATATAGAGAGAGAGAGAGAGAGAGAAATTGAAGAGATAAGAGAAAAAATATTTAGACATATAAGATATATATAATAGGTATAGATATAGGTATACAGATGAGAAAAGATAGTGAGATGAGAGAAGATGATGAGATGAGAGAGAGAAGATAAAAGGATAAAAGAGATCCGGTTACCCTTAATTTTTTGATTTTTTTTTTAAAATATAAAAATGTCTAGACGTTGGCGAGGAACGTTCGGACATTATTCGACAATGAGTCTCCCAAGTTAGAACGTCCAGACATTTTGGATGGGCGTTCAGACGTTTTTAGATAGTGAGTTTGGAAACTCAAAACATTCGGACGTTGGTGTCAAGCGTCCGGACGTAGCACGCCATGAAAATTGCTAAGAATAATGTACGAACGCAAAGAAAGATGTTCGGACATTCTTCTCCAGAAAATCTCTCTCGAAAACGTTCGGACGTTGGTCAAAACGTCCGGACACTAATCTTCAGGAACTTTCATAAGGAAAACGTCTGAACACTAGCCAAAACGTCCGGATGTGAATATTATTATTATATTTTTTTTTTTTGTTTTTTTATCATAAAACTTAGACTTTCTCTCAAAAAGTGCTAAGTTTATTATCTTCAGTCACACGTCAATAAATCTCAAAGACTCAGATAAATCGAACTCGTCAAGTCGACGTACTCGACTATCTCCTCGTCACTAATCCTGTCTACATACGGCTTAAGCCGGTGGCCATTGACCTTGAGAAATTTCCCCGTCTTTAAATTCTTAATCTCAACTGCACCGTAAGAAAAAGTATGTGTAACAATGAATAGTCCATCCCATCTAGATCGGAGCTTACCAGAAAAGAGGTGCAATTTAGAATTGAAGATCCACACTCGCTGATGTAGCTCAAAGGACTTACGGGATATGTACTTATCATGAAACACCTTAGTTCGAGCCTTATAAATTAACGAGTTCTCGTATGTATCATTGCGCATCTCCTCCAACTCATTGAGTTGGAGTTTCCGGTGGGATCCTACAACAACCATATCAAAGTTGAACTTTTTTATGGCCCAAAGAGCTTTATGCTCCAGCTCGATTGGCAGGTGGCATATTCGTTTGAACACCAGACGGTACGGGGACATGCCAATGAGTCTTGTCAGGCGTGCAGTGGGTCCACAATGCATCATTCAGTTTAAGAGACTAATATTTACAATCAGGTCGTACTGTCTTCTCCAATATACTTTTTATTTTTCCTATTAGATACTTCGACCTAACCACTAGTCTACGGATGGTAAGGATTGGTTACCTTATGCGTAATGGAGTATTTGCCAACTAGTGTGTCGAAGTATCTATTGCAGAAGTGGGTCCCATTGTCACTAATAATTGCACGCGGAAAATCAAATTGACTAAAGTTATTTTCCTGAAGGAACTTGACCAACACGTTTTTGTCATTAATCTTGGTTGCTGCTGCTTCTATCCATTTTGACACATAATGTAAAGACCCGAATTTTCATAAAACTTAATCTAGGCGTAAATTCACCCTAATTGTGTAAAAAAAGTTTAAACCCTAGATGAAATTTTGGTAAACTCTAAAAATAATTTAGGAGCAAGACTTCATAAATCAAATTAGTAAACTTATGGGCTAAGAAGAGAACTTTAAGACTTGGAAAACTTAGGCAAGAAATAATTCAATGAATAAATCTGTTCTTCAATAATTAATCAAACAAATAAACAACTAAAAAAAGAAATTGTAGGCTAGATCCCAAAATAAAAAAAATTAAGCCTAAAAATTCATAAATTAAATTATTAGGCCCAAATTAATATTTAAATCCTAAATTAATAATTCATGACCCAATTAAATAAGTAATTCATGAAAATTCAAAAAAAACTCAAACAATTAATCCAAAGGGGGCCCACATCAAATTAATTAAATAAAATAAAAAAAATAATATATATTTATTACCATGAAAAGATGAAATAACTTATGTGACAAATTTTAAAAGAAAAAAAAATAGAAAAAAAAATTAACGGGGGACCCACATCAAATTAATTAATCAAAATAAATTATAATTATATAAATATACTAAATAAACATATATATGGCTGATTGGAATTCCCTCTCCAAGAGAGGATATTGATGCGACATAATTAAATGAAAGAAAAGACTCGAGATGTGACACTTCACCAAGTTTATAAGTTATCTTTTTTTACACCACCAAATCTTTCTCATAAATTGAATACATATATAAAACAAATAATATATATATAAGATAGAATGATTAATGTAACTATTTCTGTGGAAAAAAGAATAAAGAAAGAAAGATTAGGAATCTTATACTCGTAAAGATATCAGTAAATTAAAATTAGGGAGAGAATTTATCTTTAATTCATAATGTCAAAAATGACATGTACATCCATGAATATATCTCCATGAGAGGAGATTGACATGACTAATTAGAAAAAAAAAAAAAAAAGTAGAGATATTGTGATGGGACCTCTATCCATATTTAGAAGTAACCAATTTTCAACACTCCAACTCTTTTTCCCTCATAACTAAATATTTGTAAAAATACTTATACACATAAATATACATCAGGAGGAGAAAAATACATGAAATAACTAAATTATGAAAGAAAATGAATCAAAGAAAGAATAGTAACTTAAAGGACTTTTTCTAAAAATCCCAATTGTCATCATAATAATTTTATCTCCCAAATAAAAATACTATTTTTCCCATGTCATCTTGTTCTCTTTGAAAAATTTATTTGCCAAACTTGTCATCATAATGAAGGGACCTTTGATAGACAATTAATGAAAAAAAAATTATAGAAAATGACTTCACTCCTATTAGCCTATAAATACGACACTTCTCCCAATTTTTCCAAACATTTTCCCAACTTCTCTCCCTCTCTAAATTTCAACAACCAGAAAAGAAAAGGAGGAAGAGAAGAAAAAGAAGAAGAAGAAGAAAGAAAAGAGGAAAAGAATTAAAACTAAATCCTAACATCTATTGATCAAGACCAACCAAGTAAGAAACTTCTTAAACTCTCAACTTCTCTCCTAATATCATCTTCTTATCTCAAACTCTCTCTAACGTAAAATAAGTATGGACAAGAATGAAGATGTACCATGGAACCAAGAAAATAATGTGTAGAACCTTATTTTAGGGAAACTTTGTAAGGGCTAAAGACAAAGGATAAATAATATAAGAAATATTTGGAATCTTATGATGAACATGTTATGTTGTTATGATATGTTTGGATATGCCCTGGATGTGTTAAAATATGAGAAGTTGAGGTTTGTATGTTATTGTGATGAAACCCTCAAAACAGTATGGTTTTAAGAAAACTCTAGGAGATTTCGTGTGAAGTAAATAATCTCAAAATTAAAATTTGTTTCAACTAGAGTCTCTTTAGGATGTCTTGAGTGTGTGCGATTTTTCTTTTGGACCCAAAAATGTAGATTATTCTAGAAAAATTCTCTTGCGATGAGCCACCTATCCAGAGAAAGGACTATGGGTCTAATTGCACATAAGTTTTACAGAACTCACTTTGGTTGAGGAGATTTCGAGATATCTTGATTTTTCCAAACAGACCCCCTTTTCAACAGATTCTGTGGTGTGAATTTTTAAGCCCCTTTCTATTCACAACCAACTCTTGATTTCTTCATAAAAAGTTTAGATAACACAATAATCTACCTCTCTATACATTTGCAGAACTTTCCAGGAACGTTTAGTAGTTTTAAAGTATTTTTAAAGCTCTGTGGCAGATTCTAAAATTCTGTATTTTGTTGGGAAAGGTTATGTTTAAGTCCTTACCTACTCTTGTGGCATATTTGTTTCTTTCTAATATTATCCATGGGTATAAATGAGTTTTATGACTATGTTAAAAGTTGTATGATCTTAGTCTTGTGTTGTAACACCTCTCATGCATGGCTTGAATCTTGGGTGGGGGTATACACCTTGTGTCTAGCTCGGCTATTGATGGAATGTTGTGGTGTTGAACAAGTTCACATGATTTGTGACTTGAGTGTATTTCTTATTTATGGATTGGGTGGGATTTCCCTTCCATGTTGTAACCTTTTGATGGGTACAGTTATTGCTATGGTGCACTAAGTCAGACCTATGAACTTAACAACGGACTCGTCAAGACTCGTGAGGGAGGTCGTTCCGGAGTAAGGTCGGCAACAAACTGAGTTTGGAATCATAGCCTGGCTATAACCCACCGTCCTTGGGGCATTCATGAACTAGTAGAGTACGTCACTCGCTATGGGTCATGGTGTGATAAGGCAGGTCTTAAGATTAGTTCTAGCTGGGGGCCCTTATAAGCCAGTTGGAGCACTTAGCTCGCTGGGATTCATAGTCTACAAATGGGGAACCGAATCATGACTCTCTGGGTATTATGTTTCATAGGATGTTGGGTTGTGTGATCCTTTCGGTGTAAATGACTCATTGTCTTGAATCAGAATTTCGTCATTGTGCATATCACACTTTATTATATCTTGCTGTTATGTATTATGTGTTAAAAATATTAGGTTTGGGTGTTTCTTTCTGGGTTTTGCAGCTCATGGCGTTTCATGTCAGGATTTAAAGAAGAGACGATGGTCGAAGAGCCCACCGAGGAATACGTAGAGCCGTGGCTCACTTGAACAGGCGGCATCCATGCCGAAAGAATTTATATTTTTGTAACTTCTATAAAGTGTTGTTGGAATGTAATGTATAATTTAAACAGGTTTTGCAATGTGTGGAAAAAGAAACACTATTATCTTATGATAAATATTAAATTATGTTGGATGATTGATGTTAGAATAACCCTATGTACTATAATTACGTTTATTGATGAATTGAATTTTTGGAGCCTCACAATTTGGTATCAGAGTTTAGGTTTAGTGAACCTTAGAGGTCTGGGGTTATGGGAAACCACGTGTTCGTTGAGAAGTTGTTGTTTCAGTGGTCTAAGTTACTACATATTATGATTTAAGTATAATTATGAACTTAAAAACAAACTAGATCTAAGTAATTATATCTTACGTGAAGATTGTCTTCTGACTCAAATGAGGAATTTTTGGCATGAGGAGAACGTGACGTGAAAGGAAACCAGGCACACGAGTGTTGTATGAGAATCAGGTCTTAGATTTGTGAACCATTATCATTCTAGTGTTACAAAAGTATCTTAAACTCTAGTTTCTCTGGGATAAGGTAATTCGATAAAAAAATATATTAGAACTTATCTCTTCCCAATAATACACCATACTAGTGAATTTTAAATCATACCATACTAAGGTTAGCTTACCTCATACTCCCAAGATAAAATAACAACATCCTAGATCGATCGTCAATGTATTTGTCATTAGGAAGGGGTTCCTATTTAAAAGGTAATTGACGAGATTGCGCGTAAAATGAAGATTCTATTAAAAGCTCTAGGATTACTAATGAATGACGCATGAATCCATTCATAGATCCCCTTTTGAAATTCTAAAATCACAATTGTATACTCATTGATTCACGCAGTGATTCTTGGTGATCCTATCTTGGAATGATTTATAATCATCTCCATATATAAAAACAATCTTCAATATAGCCATTGCAAGTCAAATCATTCCTTTAATTGCTCTGAAATCATAGCTGTAACATGCGAGATTCGAGCATAAAATTTGTTGAAATTGCACCATTGGGTCGACTCACATTGAGGTAGATTCGACTCAATATCCTTAATAATTTGGATTCTTCGCCCATTGGTCGACTCATGTTAATGCTTGGGTTGACTCACAATGATAGTGTTTAGGTTTCTACTGCAGGCCTTAGGTCTGGGTCGACTCGCAGAGGCTTCTATCTTTGAGTTGACATCTTGGTTCAACTGTGTTGCTTGCGTCTCACTTCATGCTTGCTTTGGGTCAACTTATGCTTGCCTTGGGTCAACTCACAGTTGCTGCAGAGAGAGAGAGAGAGAGAGAGAGTTCTGAGAGGTATGTAGCTTGGGTCGACTCATGGTCGCATTTGAGGTGTTTTTGTAGGAGATGCCGAGAGAGTGCATAAATGGGTCGACTCATACATGACTTTGGGTCGACTCAAATCTTGAAATCTTTTCGAAAATTTTCTGTCTTGATTCTGAGATAGTATCTTGTTTGGGAGCTGTATTAATGATTCTTAATACTTTATTTAATTTCATAAATAACTCTAAAACTTGTTAAATACAAGGTCAACCCCAATCGTGGGTGTTAATCATAAATAAACATTTAAATCCAATTGAACATAGATTGATTTATAAACTTGTATTAAAAGATATTCAAAATGATGTTTAAATAATAGACCATCTTAACTTATTAAAGTTTTATTTGTTATCATTAAAATTAATAAACGATTTATTTAAACATTAGGGTTAACAATCTTCCATTTTTTGATGATGACAAATAATTTTTAGAAGAACTCTTGATATGATAGAATATATGTTTTGAAATGCTCCCCCCTAAAGAGGTGTTTCCTTTTCAAAAAAGTTTTAAATCAAACTTTCAAATGAATATTCATTCATCCACTACATTCATTCATAATCAACTAAAAATCAATCAATCATTAAATCAATAAACGAGTATCATATATGTAAAACCCGGTAAAATTTTAAAACTAATTATTAATTAGCAAATAAACTAACTAAATAAGAACATAATTAAATAAAGTAACGAAGAAGGAATTTCGAAAGAATAAGTAAATTAGAAATAATAAAATTGAAAATAATTGGTAGGGTAAATTAAAGTGGCCAGCACCTAATTAATTAAAGAAAGAATGAATAAAAGAAATAAGGAAAATGAATTTAAAATCAGAAGAAAAGGGAAGTCAGTTAAAAAATTCCTAAAGTATTGGCGTTGGTATGGAAGGATAGAGATACCAGAGGGAAATCACGGAGGTAATCCCTGATTTCGTGGCTCCATTCCAGGTCGTGCGTAGGATAATTCTTCTCGTGGATCTTCAACTACCATGAAGCATATGCTATTACATTTCCATACTGCATCAAAACACAATCCAAACCTTGA
This sequence comes from Aequorea victoria, assembly GCA_032361285.1. Taxonomy (NCBI): domain Eukaryota; kingdom Metazoa; phylum Cnidaria; class Hydrozoa; order Leptothecata; family Aequoreidae; genus Aequorea; species Aequorea victoria. Next base: position 9,615 of record JAUTBS010030500.1, read on the forward strand.
TGTGACGCATCGCTGTAGATAACAAAGTTTCCTCCTTCGGTCGGTAGAGCCAGGTCTGGTGCTGAAGTCAACCTCCGCTTGAGCTCTTGAAAACTGTTTTCACACTTATCCGTCCATTCGAACTTCACTCCCTTCCGAGTAAGGCTAGTAAGTGGCAGGGAAAGGCGAGAAAATCCTTCCACGAACCGTCGATAATAGCCCACCAGTCCCAAGAAACTACGTATCTCAGTTACTGATGTTGGTCGCAGCTAATCAACAACTGCCTCAATTTTCTTGCTGTCCACAGAGACTCCCTCCTTGCCAACTACATGGCCAAGAAAAGATACGCTGTCCAACCAGAACTCACATTTGCTAAACTAAGCATACAACTACTTTTCCTGAAGAGTTTGAAAACTCCCCTCAAATGTTCCTCATGCTCCTCCTTGTTCTTCGAGTAGATCAATATGTCGTCGATGAAAACAACAACAAAGCGATCCAACTGCGGCTTGAAGACCCGATTCATCAAATCCATAAAAGTCGCAGGAGCATTGGTTAAATCGAAAGGCATAACCAAAAACTTGTAATGACCGTATCGAGTCCTGAACGCCATCTTTGAAATGTCCGCCTCCTTGACTTTCAATTGGTGGTAACCCGATCGCAAGTCAATTTTAGAAAAAACCTGTGCTCTTTGAAGTTGATCAAACAAATCATCAATGCGTGGCAACGGATACCTGTTCTTGACTGTAACATTGTTCAACTCTCTGTAGTCGATACATAGTCGTATGGAACCATCATTCTTCTTCACAAACAATACTAGTGCTCCCCATGGCGAAACACTGGGTCAGACAAAACTCTTATCCAACAACTCTTGCCATTGAGCTTGCAACTCCCTTAGCTCCAAATGTGTCATCCTGTACAGAGCCTTAGAAATAGGCAGAGTACCAGGAAGGAGATCTATCGTGAACTCAACCTCATAATCCGGAGAAATACCAGGCAAGTCTTCGGGGAAGACATCCGGGAACTCCCTCACAATAGAAAGATCTTCCAACTTCGCTTCAGATACACCTGTGCCTAATACAAAAGCCAAAAGACCTTCACAACTCCTCCTCAATGATCGATTAACATGAAGGGCTACTAACCCCATGTCTCGTTGGAAGAAGAACTTGGGTTGCCCAGTGATATCAAAAATAACCCTCTTGTAATAATAATCAATGGTTGCATGATGCTTGACGAGACAATCCATACCTAAAATAACATCGAAGTCACGAATGGGTAAGGAAATGAGGTCTACTGGTAACAACCTGTCACCCAACTCCACTACTCCCAAACGACAAACCTCATACAGAACAACTGTGCCCCCAATAGGAGTGGACATGGAGAAATGTCCTCCCAACGGTTCAATCGCGAAAGATAAGCCATGCAAAAATTCTGGTGCAACAAACAAATGTGTGGCACTAGAGTCAAAAAGAGTCTTGGCAGGTACAGAAGAGATAGTGATAATACCTTACACCATGGATGGTAAAGCTTCGGCCTCCTCTCGAGTGAGAGCGTACACACATCCCTGAGTAGCTGGTGCTTATCCTTGTGGCTTGCTGTAGTTGTGCTATTTCTGTCCTCCCTGATGGTTTTGCTGGGCGGGAGCTGGTCCAGTGATATACGCTGGTAGTTTCTGAACTTGAATCGGCTTCTGCTACTGCGGTCCTTCCGTCCCTTTATTCATATAGTAAGTGGACAGGTGTCCGGTCTTACCACAAGTGTAGCACGTTCTCGATGTCCCGTCACAATACTGTCCACGAGAGTGGACTTTCCCGCACTAGTTGCACGGATTCCAAAATTGCTACTTTGCATCTCCACCATTCTGGTTCCGGGGCTGACCTTGAGTGTGCGTCTTCTTGGCAAGATTGCCTCTTCCATTATGATTCCCGGTCAATTTCTGATCTCTATTTCTCTTTGGCTGTGATTCCCAGTATTTCTGTACATCATCCAAACTTCTTTCCTCCAGAAGGGCCTTGGTCACAAGCTCAGACAAGGTTTTTGCCTCGAGTATTGACACACGGCTGTGGATCACAGGGTGTATGCCCCTCTTGAACATAGTTATCTTGTCTTCCACATCTGCGACATGTTGCGGTGTGAACCTCGATAACTCTGCAAACTTCTCCTCGTACTCGGCTACTGTCATCAACTTCTGCTCCATCGACAAGAACTCGGTCTGTTTCTGCTTTCTGATTGCTACTAGATAGAACATGTCATCGAACAGTTCTAAGAATTTCTTCCAAGTGATCTCCTACTTCCTTCCTTTAAATTGACGCTTAACCATGCGCCACCAATGTTCTGCAGGTCCTTAAAGAACATAGGTTGCTAATGATACCATGATATCATTGGAGCAACCCAAACGCTCAAAAATCTTCTCAATTTCTAGCTTCCACAACTCTGCTTCATTAGGGTTGATTGACCCTTTAAAGGTCGAAAGATGAATCTTCATGAACTTCTCAAACACGGACCCTTTATCCATGGTCATAGACATGCCTTCGATAGTTGTCCTTGGTTGGGCCTGTTGCCCGGCAAGCATGCCCACCAGTGCTTGGAGAGTCTTAAGGGTCTCATTAGCAGCTGGGGCAGTGGGGGCCACAGGAACAGGTAGGCCTACCGGGGTTTCAGTCGCAGGAGTAGGGTTCGGGGTATTCTCCCCTTGTACACCTTTAGTCGATGCATAGGCAAAACTCACATTGCGTCTCGGGCGAGCCATCTAACATAGATATCACAATAAATCAATATAAAACATGTGTGAGATAGTATGACAAGATATAAATCAAAACTCACACTAACAGGACGCCAGGGATCCAGACCTCTTCTAAACATGATGCAATGTTCTTTTACTTTTTAAACTTTTGAAAACTTTGGCTCTGATACCAAACTTGTCACGCTCCAATTTGGGAATGGTGACCGGCCATGGATTGTGGGCCTTAGCCCAACAAGCCAAGTAAGCCTAAAGTAAAATTAGTTAACTATAAGCTAATTAATGATTCAATTTCATGGATTTAAATACTAAAGATCCATTTTCTTTATTAATTGGGTCAGCAGCCCAAGAAGAAACCATAGAGATGTCCAAACATGATATAAACGGGTCAACAACATCAATAACCATAATGTCATATGATAATGTAAACTATGCAAAAGCAAATGATAATGAGATGTCCAAGCGGTCATGAACATGGATCCCCCACAACAGTCCATCAGCTAGATCTCATCTCACAAGATACCAGAAAATGTTATAGGACAACATCAGTATAAACCAATGAATAGATTCATGCATAGTACATATAGTTCTAAAATAGAGAATAAAATAGAGTGTATGATAACATAACATGGCATGGTAACTACAGCAGTATAAGCATGGGTAATCACAAAATCCTTTTCATCTCTTTTCATTTCATTTCTTTTCTCTTTCACTTCTTTTGAAAATTCATACATTTTCCATTTCAAGTTGGACGTCAAGTGTCCTCATATCATACAATATCTATATCATGATAATATGGTAAAGGCGACATGCTCATACATGAGTGGGAATAATCAATCTATGCAACAGTATCATGCTCTGCATATAATAAGTATCAATGTCTATTTTACTCGGGTCTCTTGACCCTTGGATCCAATATCGACATTAGAGTCACCACGGGTTAGCGCCCGAGATTATTCTCTACACGATTCCGGTTAAGGTCACCGGACGCACCCAGAACTGTTCCTTAACCGTTGAGTCAACTAAGGTTAACACGGATTCAAATCGGTTCTTTTTCTTAGCCGGCCAAAGTCACCCCCGAAGAGGAACTATCCCTTGGACTTTTTCACATCCTAAGAATCTCATCTCATGATCGTACCATATAGATAATAAAGAGTAATCTCTTTTTCATAACATGTTTTATAACACATCATCATTGTACATTTCATTATACTTTCTTTTTATACATGTCGTATATCATAACATATTTCATCTAGTTTCATAGTAAGTTTCATCATACATTTCATACACATTTTAATATGTTTCTTGACTTTGTAACACGTGTTTCATTTATAACATATTTTTTATTGTTAATATTTTTCATCATACTTTTCATCTTTATGAGGAAGCGTTTGATAAGCAATTCTTTCTTATTATTTCATAATTGTAAGAAAATATTTTTTAGAACTCTTTCTTATTATAGGAAAACATCTAATGAGGAAACTCTTTCTTATTCTCCATTAGATCTTATAGGAAAATATTTTGGTACGAAATCCTTTCTTATAACCTTTGTTTAGTTTTGAATAGCACATTTTAGTAAGAAAACTTCTTAATAATACTTTAACGTATAGGAAAAACATTTTAGTACAAAGACTCTTTCTTGTCACTTTTATGTGTAGGAAGACGTTTTAATAAGAAAACTCTTTCTTAATATTTTAACATATAGGAAAATATTTTAGGAAGGAAAACTCTTTTTTAGTACTTCAATGTATAAGAACTATTTTAAGAAGGACAACTCTTTGTTAATCTTTATTAAATTTTATAGGACAATTTTTGGTAGGAAAAC
>JAUTBS010030611.1:0-14152 GCA_032361285.1 Aequorea victoria
CCAATTAAAGTAATCCTACCTCTTCATTTGATATTTAGTGCATTAATGAATGTGTCGTGAAACGTGAGGCGTCACAAAAGTCCTCTACGAAGATGACTCTGGCCGTTAGGGGAAAGATCTGGTTTGAATCGCGTGGTGACCTTAGTCGCTCATCAGTTTAAAGGATAGTCCCGGGCTTTCGGTGACCTTAACTAGAATCATCTAGAGAAAAGACCTAGGCGTCGTCCTGAGGTAACTCTATGTTGATGTTGGATCCAACGGGCCAAAATTGCCCTGAATTTACAATATTTGGTATTGATTACTTGTTTACCCAGGGGGATCCTGTGGTTGTTGATGGTTTCTCACCATATTGTTTATGATCATATTGTTACACCATTATTGGCATTTCATGCCCTGATTATATTATTGGCATATTTTTATATGCGAGAATTATACTGTTGGCATATTTTTGCATGCGAGAATTATGTTGTTGCCACTTTGATGCCAAATGACTTTTATGTTAGTGACTCGTCGAGATATCGAGATCACGAGAAAAATATAACTATTTTTACAAATGTTAGTGAGTCGTGTAGATATCGAGCTCAGGAATGAATTATGAACATGTTTGAAAGTAAAGGAAAGATGGGTTGAGTTATCACCCTTTTGATTACACTGTATATGTCATGCCATGATTACGTTGATGTACAAAACTATTTGAATCTCCTATTTTAGAACTATTTTGTACTATGCATACTTTCATTCACTAGCTTTAGCTAACGTTGTATTATAACTTTTCAGGTAAGCAGTGAGGTGTGACCTTGGTAATGGACTCGATGATTGTGGGATCCAGGAATAAGACCTCTTGGACATGCATTTCCGCTTCCGCATTAAATAAAGAATTCTTATAGTAAATTGTTGGAATTATGGATATTATTGATATATTATGGGTTATTTTGTCCCACATTGGTTATATCGGATTTTAATTGATTAAATCCTCAGATTGTTATAATTTTTAGTATATTATTAGCTAATTAAATGAATAAGGCTTATTTGGTTCATTGAGCTAAGACCCAATATTCATGGCCGGTCACCTTTCTCAAATTGGGGTGTGACAGTTTTCTTGTGGAGTAACTTGTTGAGAATATAATTTGAGGAAAGCACTGCTTCCCTCCACATATTCTGAGATAAATCATAAATTATAACCATGACATTCATCATCTCTTTTGGAGTTTGACTCTTTCTTTTAGCAACACTATTTTGCTGCGATGAATAAGATGGTGGTGTCTGGTGTATAATACCATGTTGTGAACAGAATTCACCAAAAGGTGATTCATATTCACCACCTTTATCTCTCCTTAATGCCTTGATTTTCTTTCCAAGTTAATTCTCAACTTCAGTTTTATACTATATAAACATGTCTAATGCCTCATCCTTCCTTCTTAGCAAGTACACATAACAATATCTAGTGCAATTATATATAAAAGTGATAAAATACTTTTTACTTACTCTAGTTTGAATAAACTTTAAATCAAAGATATCACTATGAATTAATTCAAGAGGTTCAGTACATATTTCAACATAATGAAGGGTGTTTTAGCAAGTTTTGCTTCTACACAGATTTCACACTTGTGATTTGTTTTAATTTGAAATTTAGGCAAGTGGTTATTATTAACTAATCAACATAAAGTTTCAAAATTAACATGCCTTAGCCTACCATGTCATACATCAAATAACTCAAACCTATAAGCATAAGATGTGTTCACTTTATTAACATTGGAAAATATTGTCATTATATTTAGTTTGAAGAGCCCTTCGCTCAGATACTCTCTCCACAAACATCCCACTCTTGGTGAGTATAATTTTGTCTGACTCAAAGACTAACTTGAAACCATTCTTACTCAATAACAATTCAGAAACTAGATTATTGTGGATGTCTGACACATGCATCACATCGTTGAGGGTAAGTTCCTTGCCCGAAGTCATCTTCAAAAGTACTTTGCCTTGTCCTTCAACTTTGGATGTCAAAGAATTTTGCATAAAAAGTTGTTCTCCAAGTCTGAACACATATGACGAGTAGCTCCAATGTCCACGCACCAAGTTCTTAGATTATCAACTAAGTTTACTTCAGACACTACTACAGTAAGGCTCAGTACAGAGATCATGCAAGACAAGTTCTCAACTTTGGTCGCATTAGCTTGTGCATATTTGTGCATCTTGCTAGAATTTTTTGGGTTTCCATGTTGTTATCATTTGCGACAATCTTTTACAAAATACCCTGGCTTGTCACACACATAGCATTTTCCTTTGAATTTCTTTGAGTCGCCACCTTTGGATCCTTGCCTAAAGAATTTTCTCTTCTTATTTTGGTTGAATTTCTGCCCTTGTTCCACCATATGTGCCTTTGACTCCATAGGGTAATTTCCTCCTTTCTTTTCAAAAACTTGGTTTTCTTCTTCAATTCTCAATCTCACAATCAAGCCTTCAAGTTTCATCTCCTTCCTCTAATGCTTTAGGTAGTTCTTAAATTCCTTTCACGAATGCGGTAATTTTTCAATAATTGCAGCCACTTGGAATGATTCACTTACTAGCATTCCTTCTGCATGAATCTCATGCAGGATCAAATTGAGGTCTTGGACTTAACTGATTACCATCTTGGAATCCATCATCTTGTAGTCTAGGAATTTGCCTAAAACAATTTTCTTTATTCCGAGATCTTCCGTTTTGTACTTCTTGTGTAAAGACCAGCGGTTTCGTACAATTTAACCTAGGCAGAAATTTATCTTAATTGGCCTAAAAAATGTTGAAATCCTAGAAATTAAACTCCATAAACCCTAATAGTGTTAAATAAATGTTCAACAATAAAAATGATCATGTAAATAAAGACTTGAACTTAGAACCTAAATAAAAGTGAAGTTAAGATTAAAGAATAGAGTTTGGTCACCTAGATCACAACCAAAACATGAGATTTTGGATTAAAGTCCAACATGGAATTTCAAGCCCATGGGCTTATAAATTAAATGAATGGACTCAATTTTAATTCTAGAGCCCAAATAATTAAATTAAAGCCCATTTCATAAACTAGTTTTGGAAAATTCCATAAAAGACCTAAATTTTTGTCAAATATTAAAAAGGGACCCAAATAATTATTTAAATAATAAAAATAACTGAAATAACATAATTATATAAGGCCAAAAAATAAAAAAATTGAAAAATAAAATAAGAAAGAAGATTGATGTGATGTTACTTGTTTTAAAAGTGAACCAATTTTGGGACTCCAATTCATGTTCTATCATAATAAATTAATTGTGAGAGATAATTATATACATAAATATACCTCAAGAGTATAAGAATACATAAAATAATTAAATTATGAGAGAAAACTACACAAAGAAAAATTAATGCCTTATTCCTCCCCATTTTCTCATCGTCACAAACCCTCCCATCAATCATTTTGTCATGTCCTTATGTACCCATTTGGAAAACTTCATTGCCAAATTAAGTCATCAAAATAGTGTTTGAACTTGACTAATTTTGTGGAAATTAATTAATTCAATTAGTCCTAAATAATAACTACCCCATGTTCCTATAAATACCCACCTTTTTCCAAGCCTTTCTTCCATTTCATTCCCCACCTCTCAACTCTCTCTCCTAACCCTCTTACACTCGACAGACCTAGGAGGAAAAGGGAGAGAAAGAGAAGAAAAAAAAAGAAGAAGAAGAGGAAGGAGAAGAAGAAGAAAGAAATAGAAGAAGAAAAAGGGGAAGATCAAGAGGCTAGGAGTATCTTCTAAATTCAAGAACTAATATGTAAGAAACTTCTTGAACCTCTCATTTATTACCTAATATCACATTCTTTTCTCTAATCCTCTCTAAGATAAAAGATGACGGATGAAAATGAAGGAATATGAAGGTAGTTCTTGAAGACAAGAAAGGAAGAAAAACCTATGTTCTAGGAAAGTTTGAAATGAACTAAAAATGAAGAACAAATAATCTATAAAAGGATTAATAACTTTGTTGTGGATATATTATGATGTTATGTTATGTTTGGACATGCTTTTGATGAGCTAAAATGAGAATGCTTGCTGGATGTTTGTTTTTGCGAAGAAAAAGTCAAAACAAAGTAGTTTTTAGGCCAATCCTTGATTTTTCGTGAGAACCAAATGACGTTTAAATAAAAATATGTTTAAAACAGAGGTTATCTAGGGTGTCTTGAGTATGTGTGATTTTTGGTTGGACTCAAAAATGTAATTTTTAACCCCTTTTCTATTTTTGAAATTTCTGTGACAGAAAGGAAAAAACAGAGCTCATTTTGAACTCTCGTATATTTCTCTCAAAGAATCCCCTTGCGATGATCCATAGATGCAGAGATAGGTATATGAGTCTAGTTACACCCCCTTTTTACAGAAGTTGATTTCATTAAGTATATTTTGAGTGATGTTGATTCTACCAAACTGACCCTTATTTCAACATCTTATGTTGTAGTATTTTTTGGACCCTTTTTCGTACACAACCAGTGTTTGGCCTCCTCATGAAAAATGTAGATAACATCTTAATCTAGCCCACTATAGATCTTCATAATTTTCCAGTAAGTTATGTATTTTTAAAGTACTTAACAACCTCTGTGGCAGATTCTAGAATGTACTATGTTATAAGAATTAATGTGTTTAAGGCTCACTTTACCTTAAGTCCTGTTTGTCTCTTCTTTAAACATCATCCATGAGTTTAAATGTATGTTAATGGCTGGAATGTATGTTTAATGATCTAAACTTGTGTTATAAACATCTCTCATGCATGGCTTGAGTCTTGGGTGTGATGTCACATTTTGTTTAGCTTGGCTAGGGTTGATTCTTGTTGAACATTGTGGTGGTTGTTGACAAGCTCACATGGTTGTGACTTGGGTTTTGATCGTGTGATGGAGTGGGTGGTTTCCCTTCCATGTTGTAACCTTGGGATAGTGGTTCCAAGGTGTAGTGCGTGATACTCCTCACCTGACAGTATCCCATCGCCTTAGTGTTGCTTGGTGCACTGTGCCGAACTTATAAATTTAACACAAACTTGTCAGGGACTCAGAGGGTTGGTGGTTCCGAGGTGCAGTGCGTGATACTCTTCACCTGACCGTACCCCGCCGCCCTTGTAGAATTCATGACCTAGTAGGGTATGTAACTCTGCTACAGTTCATAGTGTGAAAAGGTGGGTCTTTCAGATTGGTTCTATTCGGGGGCTCAGATGAACCGGTGGATATGTAATCCACTATGAGTCATGGTGCCGCCAATGGAGAACTGCATCCGACTGTGTAGGGGCCTAAATTGCTACAAGTTCAAGTGTTCAAGTTTGGGATGGTTATCTTTTGTTGGATCCTTTTGGCGTAAAGGAGTCCTGATCGTGATTCAGGGTTTGCATCATGGTCGCATATCATATTTCATTATATCCTGTTGTATCTATTTATGTGTTAGAAATGTTGGGTTCGGGAGTTTCTTTCTGGGCTTTGCAGCTCATGCCGTTTCATGCCAGGACATGAAAAGAGGATACAATCGAAGAGATCACAGAGGAATATGTGGAGCCGTTGCGCATTTGATCAAGTAGCAGCTGTACTTGGAGAAAGCTTAAATTTTGTAATCTTTTTACTGTCAGATTGTAATATTTAAACAGGTTGTGCAATGTGTGAAAACACAATCGTTATTATCTATGATAAATTTTAAATTATGTTGGATGATTGTTGTTAGAATAACCCTAAATATTATATGTATGTCTTATAACGAACCAGATTTTCAGGGCGTTACAACTTGGTATCAGAGCCTAGTTTTAGTGAATCTTAGACATGAGTTATGGAGAAATCTTGCGACTGTTTTGCAAAAACTCTATTTTAAGTATATATTTTAACACTTATGTATAATTAAGAACTTAATAATGAATTAAGTTTATGTAATTATGCCTTGCATGAAGGCTACCTTCTGACTCGGAGAAAGAACTGTTGGACACGAGGAGAACGTGACGCAGAACGAAATCAGGCATACAAGCGTTGTATGGGTGTTAGGCCTTAGAATTATGTTTAGATAGAAAACCCTTATCATCCTAGTGTTATACAAGTACCTTAAACTTTAGTTGCTTGGGGATAAAATCAGTCAACAAAAAATGTATTAGAGCTGATCTCTTCCCGATAATGTGTCGTACTAATGAATCCTAACTCATAACATACTAAGGTTACCATACCTCTTATTCCTAAGACAAATATGATGACATCCTAGATCAATAGTCCATTTCCAAACAACGTTGTTAGAAATGAAGTTCATGCAAAATAAGAATAAACCTGATACTTTCTTAAAAATGTCATATTTATACGGTACCCTACCCTTAATCAGATTTTAAACAAAATGGCTAGAAGAGGAAGACGAAGCTTCATTCGGGAAGTTGAACCCAACCAAAATACAGAAATACAAGAGTTGGTACAAATTCTAAGGTAATTGATTGTTTCATCAAACCCTATGCCAGACCGAAACCTAAGAGATCGAGCTTGGTTTCTGTGTGAGTTCCGAAAACAAAGGGCGCTGGTGTTTAGAGGGGAGGCTGATTCTCGCATAGCAGAAAATTGGATTCAGATGATCAAGAAAATGCTTGACACCATGGATATACAAAGAGATGGAGATAAAATTGCTCTAGTTGTCTACCAGCTGGAAGAAGAGGCAGACCACTGGTGGGCCATGGAGAAGGAGAATCAAATATGACCACTCTTACCTGGATACAATTTGAAAAGATTTTCTTGGACAAGTATGTTCCATCCATCGTCAAGCAGGCAAGGATGCGGGATTTTTTTGATTTCAAGCAAGGAACTATGAGTGTGTCACAGTATGTCAATAAATTAGAGGAACTCGCCCGCCATGCGGTAATCTTAATTCCCGACGAAGAATCAAAAGCCAGACGCATTGAATGGGGATTAGAGCCATCAATACGAGGGAAGATTGCTTTCATGTAATTTCTGACCTTTTCCCAAGTGGTGCAAGCGACCCTAATGGCCGAGGTTGAGTCAGCAGATTCACGGAAGATTTAGAACCAACGAAAGGGTTGACCCATCCACGGAGGGACTCAAAGGATAAATCATGAAGGAATTTTGCAAAATCCTTACTCTAGACCCCAACCATAAACTCAACAAAAACCAAATCCGAACTTCTAATAGAACTCGCAGACTGTTTACTACGGATGCCAACAACCCGGCCATATCAGGAAATATTGCCCAAACGCTTAGAGAACGGAAAACCAAGGGGGGACCTTTCGAAACTAACGGTATTCTTATGCTTGCTCATTCTCTGGTACACGTGATGTTTTATTTTGTGCTTCGCACTTTTTCATACCGTACATATGTGCCTCATCGTTGGAACTACTTCTTGAATCTAGTGACACAACTATATTAGGAGGACTTTTACCTAATCCTTGTGACCTTTTCTCTTATTGAATCTAGTTGCCTTGTAATCATTTGTTTTTATCACTTTCGAATCCTTGTGGTGGTCAATATTTTCCTTCAGACCCTAATGGCTTACTCTGTTATGAGAGTAATCTTGTGATTTTAATTACCCTTGAAACCTTATCTGGAGGCTAGACTTGATGGTTTGACTTGAAGCGCGTTTGGCCAACACAACTTCAGAGCAAAATATCTAGTTTGGTTACCAACCCTTCAATCATGCTTTCTTGAAGTTTAAATCGTAGTCAATTGATTTCAATAATTAGAATCCTCCCAAAAAGATTCGATAACCCTTTCCAAAGTATTCAATGTATTGTTCTTGCGATACCTCTTTGTTCATCTTTATGTTGAACCATTAGACATAAATTTTTTTAACCTTCCGATTATAAGTTTTTACCATGGAGTGCTAGGTGACCTCCAAAACACATAGTGAATCTCTCTTTCAGGTCAAAGGATTTCAACCAACATCTATGACAATACCCAACCCGATGTCTATCAAGCTGCGAGAGTAAAAGTTAAGCTATTTAGATTAGTAAAGACGAGACTCATAAGATCAAAAAATATTGTCATAGAGCACACCGAATCTGTTCATAAAAAAAGACAAGTAGATCGTTAAGACTATACACCAATCAACCAATTAGACTACTCGATAGAGTTATGGTAGAAGAACGCAAACCACTCCTATGACCGAAAACTAGTTCAAGTAACTAAGAATTTGGAGATATTATTTTGGGGTTAATCTCTGATCCGATATCATTGTTACGAATCAAACAAGGACGATATATAGAAGACAACAATCTGGACTTGGTACGAAAAATGCAAGCTTGAGATGATATTTGCGAGTCTGATCAACAGAATTTTTATGGCATACTTGGACCAATTTATTTTAATGATTATTGGTGATACCTAGGAGTAATTATCAAAAGTATAACACGAGCAGTGATTGAACAAAATCCTTAAAGACTTGAAAGAGAACCAATTATATGTTTAGGCAAGCGAGTGCAAGTTCTAAGTTGAAAGAAGTAAATATTTGAGGCATGTAAGTCGGAAAAATAGAGTGTCAATGATCCAACTAAGGTGTTTTAATGAAAGTCAATATTTAAAAAAGAAATTCGAGGTTCCTTAGGATTGGCCTGCTATTAAATTTGTTTAAGATTTTGCTAACCCGACTAAATCAATAGTTCATTTGAAGCATAAATGAGTAATGTTGTTAGAATATATGACTATGAAGTGTTAATTTTTAGAAATCCAAGACGAGGTGGATTAATACAAATATTGATGGTTTTAGATTAAGACGTAATGTGCACGATGTATTGAGATGATCTAAGAAATGATTCAGTTAGAAAATGGCTTAAGTTGAAAAAAATAATAGCATATGATTCGAGGTATCTTAAATCACATGAAACGAACTACATGACATATGATTTGGAGTTAAAAGCATTAGTAATTGCTCGAAAGTCTTGGTGTCATTTTAGTCTGAGATCGTTGTGGAGCAAAAAAGAAAATTTGAAGTGCTTATCCTTGTAGGAAGATTTAACTTTGAGGCCTGAAAGTTAAATGGAGTTTCATGAAGACTTTAAATTCACTTGAGGTGTCACGAATAAAATTAATGTTATCACTGACACTTGAATAGGTAGTACATAAGTCTTGTAACTTATATGACTTTGAAGAATTAAGGAGATGATGATGAAATTAATGGTTGATCTGTAGGCTTGAACTCAATAAAAGCGACAAAAATGAATTGCCCAGATAAATACTCGATATTCCAATAAACTCTTGGGAGCACTTATGATAGCACAAGAGCTAGGTTTTATAAATTCTTGAATGCCTATAGGTGAAACCCCTACTGATTGGAGTAAAAGTTGGTATGAGCTTGAGGCTTTTAAGAAATCAATAATACCTAACATGGATGAATTATAAGCGATAGTATTGAAGATATTTTTATCTAGTTTCATAACTTAAATTGGGGGAAAATAAAATGTATTAAGGTCATCAAAAAGTGTTATAACCTGTGCAAATTCCATGACCTCACCAAAAAGTTAGGAAGTTCAGCTCATGACAGAAGACATTAGGCGCATAGATTGGCACAACTATATGAGTCCGGAGGTAACTTTTAAATTTCGGGGACAAAATTTGTTTAAGGGGTAGGTTGTAAAGACCCGCGGTTTCGTACAATTTAACCTAGGCGTAAATTTACCTTAATTGACCTAACAAATGTTCAAACCCTAGAATTCAAACTCTATAAACCCTAATAGTGTTAAATAAAGGTTCAACACTAAAAATGATAAAGTAAATAAAGACTTGAACTTAGAACCTAAAGAAAAGTGAAATTAAGATTAAAGAATAGAGTTTGGTCACTTAGATCACAACCAAAACATGAGATTTTGGATTAAAGTCTAACATGGTATTTCAAGCCCATGGACTTATAAATTAAATGAATGGACCTAATTTTAATTTTAGAGTCCAAATAATTAAATTAAAGTCCATTTCATAAACTAGTTTTCGAAAATTTCATAAAAGACCCAAATTTTTGTTAAATATTAAAAAGGGGCCCACCTAATTATTTAAATAATAAAAATAAATAAACTAACATAATTATATAAGGCCAAAACTGCCCCTGGCCGGCATCCCCTTGGTGAGTAGTGTGATGTGAGTAATTAAATAAAAAAAAAATAAGAAAAATAAGAAAGAATATTGATGTGATGTTTACTTGTTTTAAAAGTAAACTAATTTTGCGACTCCAATTCATCTTCTACCTTAATAAACTAATTATGGGAGATAATTATATACATAAATATACATCAAGAGTATGAGAATACATAGAATAATAAAATTATGGGAAAAAACAACACAGAGAAAAATTAATGCCTTATTCCTCCCCATTTTCTCATCATCACAAGCCCTCCTATCAACCATTTTGTCATGTCCTTATGTACCCATTTGCAAGACCTTTTTGCCAATTTAAGTCATCAAAATAGTATTTGAACTTGACTAATTTTGTGGGAATTAATTAATTCAATTAGTCTTGAATAATAACTACCCCATGTGTCACGCCCCATTTTCGAGAATGGTGACCGGCCTTGATTCATGAGCCTTAGCTCAGCAAATCAAGTAAGCCATTATCAGAATTTGACAATCTATAAGTCAAGTAATTATTCATTCACCATAGATTAATTCATAAAATGTTTTCCTTCAATGTGGGATCAAAATACCCATAAAACTTATAATTGTATCTTATCAACATTAAAATACAGTTCTGAATTTAAAATGCGGAAGCTTAAAATGTAAATAGTTCATGCATTCTTTAGAGGTCTATAGTCCTGCATCCGCCGCCGCAGTCCGTCCTCAACTTACTGGTTACCTGAAAATGTCATTAGCAACGTCAGTATAAACTGGCGAGTAACATCACGATATTATTATACAGTTGTAAAGTAGAGAAATAAAATATCTATATAACAACATATCATGGCATGATAAAATACTGTAAAGAAAATGATTATTCACAACTTCCCATTTCAACTCTTTTCATCTCTTGAAAATGAATATATTTTTATTTGACATCATAATCTTTTCATGTCATCAAAATCATCACATAAAACAAAATAGCCTTTTTATACATGAGTGAGATTTATTAATCAGTATCATTGCCACTATTAACTCGGGGTCTCTTGACCCTTGAATCGAAAGAAGAGTCACTCAGGTTGGCGCCTGAGATTGTTCTCAACCCGATTCCAGTAAGGTCAACGCTGTTAATTCTGGTGTTGTTCCTTAACTATTGAGTCAATTAGAGTCAACGCGGTTAAATCGGTGTTGTTCTCTAATTGACCAAAGTCACTCTCGAAGATGAACTATCCCTTGGACTTGATTCATATCCCAAGTATCCATACTCATGTTTTCATAAAATAATTTCTTCCTTTATCTTTAAATCTTCCTTACCATGAGTTTATTAAAACACATTCACTTGATTTGAAACCATTTAAATAAAAAAAAATTATCATTTACAAAATTGATTTAAAGCAACAAAAATAATGTAAATATTTATCTAAAATTATTTTTGGAGATTTGGAGATTTTTAACGAAAGATAGTAGTATGAAGTTACTCACCTTGATTCCGAATTAATCTTTACGTAAAGGAAAGATCGTGTGGATAGAACGTCAACCTGTTATCATAATTCAAAAATTAACAATTGTAAGTAATGAATTAACTTAATCCACAAAACGTCCCTTAACCCAATGTTTGTTGAATTAATTTAATTTGTCACTATTTTAATATCCAAACAGAACCTAAGTCTTCCTAGATCAATTCCAAGTATTAATTTGTGATTTGTTAGGTTTTAAGTATTTTAAAGTTTGTCCCAAACAAAGCCTTAGGAATAATGAATTTAATTCAATGTTTCCAAATAAATTAATTTAGTCTTGTATTTATAATCATAAAAATGTATTTTAGTAATGAATTATCAATTTACATTTTAATAAACATAAATAATTCTTTCTATTTAACTTGTCAATTTAATAACTATAAAATAATTTATTCAACCTAACAATTTATTCTGTAAATTTTTAATAATCATAAAATGATTAGAATGTATAAAAATTGACAAGTTAATAATTTGATAACTTGTCAAATTTTAACAAGTTAATAATTTGAACAAGTTATATATAGCGGCTCGTTAATAACTTTTAACAACTTTATATAGCGGTCGTTCTACATATATATCATTCTGTCAATTTTTAACTTGTGAATTGACAAGTTAATAATTTGATAACAAGTTAATAATAGTCTGTGTTTAATTAACTTGTCAATTCATTCTTCTATTTTACATTTAATAATTATATTTATCTATAACCATAAAATAATTCATTCTACAATTTCAATATCCATAAAATAATTCCTTCTATTTAATAATTCATTTTTTTTAAATTTAAATAACCATCAAATAATTAGATTAGTATTGAATTTAATTTAATTTAACAAGTTTTATGGAACAATTAAGCATTAATTTAGAAGATTGATTTTGAATATATATATATTCTGTAATAAAAATTATATATACCAATTAAATTCATTCATTCCTCTTCTTTATTTCCTGATTTCAATGATCTACAGATTCTAACTTCGTTTATAATTCTATCTAATTGATAAAATGGTGCATATATAGATATATAAATTCTGTGATTCAAGAAAAATATAACAATGCACTATTCTTACCGAAGAACACAAATTGACGATTGAAGCTCGAAATGTATGATGATAACGACAGTTGGTTCCGCGATCAACGCCAAGACTAATACTCGTATTGGTGAAGACGATTAACGATTGATTATGAGAAGAACACCAACAAAACTATGCTAATTCGTGAAATAAAGAATAGCAGTAGAACAAGGAAAACAGGGGCACGAAAGGACAGGGAGAGAAGAGCTTTAAAAATGCTGGGTGTTTGATGAGCCAAAGCTGAAGGTGAATGTGGTATATATATAGGGTGAAGTGGCTTCTCATCTCCTGAATGGCCCTTTCAATTCATCAGTTTCTACTTTCCCCCACTAATGCCATTACAATCCATAATGATGCCTATTACTCGAGCACTCTCCACCGAAAGAACCTGTTCTTCTTCCTTTCAATTCATTTTAATTACTTTATTTTCTTTATTTCTTATTCTATTTAATTAAATCCATTATTTGAATACCAAAAATTTATATAATTAAACTTAATTCCATCACTTATTCTCATTTAATTTCTTAACCTTATTTAATTTCAGATTTATGATTTTATATCTTAAATATTATTTCTGAATCATATTTTTATTTAATTAACTTAATTATTTAATTTTTATTCCTATCTTAATTAACTTAAGAACTAACATCAAACTATACAATTAAAGTTTGGAAATTTCGGCCGTAGGTCCTATTTTGGGGACTTATCCAAGAAGGAGTCCCATCAAAGATTTCTATCCCAATAAGTCCTAATCTTAGTTTCATTTGTCCAAACTACCCCTAATAACCAAATTCCCGCGCGCCCAAAATCACTGCATTTTCGCATCTACACCCAAATACAACAATTCTCTCGTCATCCAACAACAATTTCCTCTTACTGATTGCTCATCATCCAACAACATACTTCTGCAATCATATATATATATATATATATAAGCCCATATATATAACAAAAGCCCCAAATCTCATCTGCTTGCTGTTCTCCAAATGGAGACATAGATATATTTCGATATATATTGCTCGTATGCAGTTCTAATTAAACCCATTTGAATGCTCTGAAACCTTCTACACTGGATTGCTGATTCGAAACTGCTGAAGCAACAATCTTCACTGTGCTTCTCAAGCTTTTTCGTTAGTTTTTGGTGGATTTTAGATCTGTTTCAGCAAAATGGAACATTTGTTGCAGAAAATGAGACATTTCAATTGTTGAAGAAATGAGACATTTCAACTATGTATGAGACATTTTACAAATTTCTCATTGACGACGATGATGACCACAAATGTCTCATTAAAATCAATTGTTTCAATGACCCCAAATGTCTCATTTATTTACACACAAAAAATCTCATGCATATGAAGTTGGTACAACACAATGTCTCATTGAAACCAAATGTCTCATTGAAAACTAAATGTCTCATTTCTTCAACAATTGAAATGTCTCATTTTCTGCAACAAATGTTCCATTGCTGAAACAGAAAAAATTTACCGATTAAAATAGATTAAATGACC
>JAUTBS010030721.1:0-14147 GCA_032361285.1 Aequorea victoria
TCCCGAGAAAGAGAAAGAGAGACTCGGGTGACGAAACCTGGCTCAAAAGAAAATGACAAAAGATTAGGAAATGGCCTAATGACGTCAAAACACGGTACAACCACGGAGGGTCCTGGGAAAGCGAAAGAGAGACTCGGGTGTTGAAACATGACTCAGAAGAAACGACAAAAGGTTAGGGAACGACCTAATAGCGTCAAAACACGGGACAACCACGGAGGGTCCCAGGAAAAAGAAAGAGAGACTCAGGTGATGAAACCCAAATCAAAAGAAAGAAAATAGCTACTCTAATCAATCAAAAGCATATATGAAAGAATAACACATAACCTATAAGGGTATTTATCCTAAAGGGAGAGTTCTAAGCTCACTAAGTGCATATGACAAGGCTTGGTATTCTAGTAACCGGGTACCTTCTGAATATGTATCAAGAATATACCTCCCCGACCAAGTAGTACCTGGCCAGGTCAAACAGTACGCACTAACAGTTTTTTCCTGTATCTAAAGGGACATATAGCTAGAAGGCTTGCCTACTTCCACAACATAGCTCCAAGAGAAGAAATCGCCGAAGTGAAGGGTAGGTAAGCATTTGGCTTATTTTATTTTCTCATTTCTTCTTTAATTTTGGAAAAGTACCCAATAAAAGAGGGAAGAAAGAATATGAAAAACCATGCATGAAATGCTAATACAAATGATAAATTTAAGACAAGAACAATTGAAATATTTTTCATGTTTCGCTCACTTTTCTTAAAAAGAAATCCCAGTGGAGTCGCCACTGTGAGGAACCTACCCATTTTTTTGTAAAATGTTAAAACAACAATGAGCCGCACTCGTTTTTCCTTTCTTTTCTTTTAAAACACACTCTCAGAGTTTTTAGAGATGAAAGAAAAAGCGGTTTCATTTTAATGTTTTCAAAAGATAGCTTTCCCCAAACACGTCTGTGTTAAAGGCTGCACAATTGAAGTCACCACTTGGTTTTGGATAAACGAAGAAACCAAAACTTTCAAAGGACTAGTCCGTTTTTACCAGAGAAAATGGTTCGGGAGCTAGGGTACGAAAGGGAAAGGTGTTAGGCATCCATCTCGCACGATTCGAAGACTAGCCTTTACTTAACCATTTCGTTTTGTTCTTGTCTTAAATTTATCGAAAGCAACATATTCAGAAAGGCAGTTGAAGAGAGAACATAAAAAAAGAAAACAATGAAATAAAACCTAACCTAAAACTAAGAATTTATATGCATACTTACACTTAAAGGCATATCAAGTGGGAGATGGCAAAATTCAGTGCAGTTGATGCATATAAAACATGCTATTAAAATAGAAAGATCCAGGAAAAAGCTATTGGAAGCCACTTGTTTTAAGCAGAGGTGGCACGCCACCTCAAACCTTGCACAGACCATCTGGCTATGGCGTGCGCCACCTTTAGGTCCTTTGAATGTGGCGCGCATCACTATGGAAAAATGAGCTCGACGCTCAGAGGCCCAAAAGGAGATATTGTTTTAAGAAAACAGTGTGCTCTTGCGTGCAGATGTGTTTCTATATGACGAGAAAAATAGAAAGATAGAATTTCCACAGATAGACTAACATAGAAAACATGTAGAAAATACTACTAGAACAGGATGCTGGAAAGGCACTAGTTTTTAAATAGAGGTGGCGCACGCCACCTCATAACCTAGCGCATGACATATCGACATGGTATGCGCCACCTCTAAGCTCTTTGGATATGGCGCGCGTCACTATGGAAGAGTAAGCTCAACAATCAGAGGCCCAAAAGGGGGCTACTATTTAGAAAATACTGTGTTATTTGTGAGCGGGTGTTTTTTATACGGAAAGAAAGTAAAAAAGATGGCAATTCATATATTTTTAAATCTAAAAGGGCTAAAAAGAACAGAAGACATACTTTTCTACGAAATGGGAAAACATACTTAAGAAAGAAAAAAAATTAGAACCGGGGAGAACAAGGCCAACGACCACTTTCTCCCCTTTTACAGAATAGAAAGAACTTTTAAGAAAGGAAAAAGATAGATAAATGAAAGAGATGAGAAAAAAAGGGACTTACCATTTATCCCGGAAGAAGAGCAAAGTTTCAAGCAGTTTCGAAACCTTTTCCTCAACTACGGCGCATCCTTGGGAGGCCTTTCGTACGGTCTTCGAGTTTTCGGAGTCCTTTGAAAGCAAGGGATTCTGAATTGGGTAGTCGTAGTTTCGAGTTTTGGGAATTGCTTATGATTTCAATTTATATTTTTGGCGGAGGTTTGACTTGTATATGATTGCGGGATCAATTTTGCAGAGGTTTGGTACTCAAAATTGGGGCTTCCACCCTTTTGAAATTGTGGGAGGGGGCTCTGTTTATAGATTTTTGGTGAGGAGCTGACTTGAAGCCGAAGTCTCCTCTCAAGGTGGCGTGTGCCAGGTTGTAGGTGGCGTGCGCTACTTAGAAGTGGCGTGGCGCCATGTGAGGGTGGAGGGAAGTATCTTTGCGCCATGTTCGGGTAGAGGAAAGTGTCTTGGTGCCATGTGAGGGTGGAGGGAAGTGGTTTGGTGCCATGTTGGGATGGAGGGAAGTGGCGTGACGCCATGTGGGGGTGGAGGGAAGTAGCTTGGTGCCGTGTTGGGGTGGAAGGAAGTTGCTTGGGGTTTTTTTTTTTGTATTTTAGGGTTTTTTAGGGTATTTTGGGAAATTTATTGGACTCTTGGACTCGCACGGAGGCTCCTTCGACGTGGCTGAAATATGCATTCGTCATCAGAAGCTAACGAAACCAGCTCGAGTCAGTCTATGTTCGATTTAGTAAAAATTGGGGCGTCTACAAACATCAATTTCCCTGATGATGATTTAGCCTGCTCGGAGTGGTGCACCACAACCTCATCTAGCTAACAATCAACTGAAAAAATTTATCAATTCAAACTTCAAACACAAACTCACTCTCATCTTTAAAGAGATTACTTAAACCAACAACACTCTTACTTTACAATTATACTCGGGATACACAATCCCCAATGATATTCAACGAACTACTACTCATATGTATATGTATTATCTCTTTGGTGAAAATCTCATGCAGGTTTCTCAAACACATTACACGTAAGACTTGCTCTTCTGATCTCAATTGTACCATGATGGACCGACCATATACCATGTAACAAGATTCGCAACCACAATTTGTTACAAAAGAGTGGGCTTAACATCATAAAAAAAAGTTTACCACAATAACAGATATTTCATAAAGAGTTTTATACAGAAAAATTGGTCATGCAACTACTGTAGAAGGTTACATTTTCATTCTACGGTTCACTATCCCTACTCGTAAAGTTTTATAAGAACTCTTTCTTCTTTCCACATACGGCCCTCCGACCCAATCTTTCAAGTTTAGAAACTAACTTTTAAATTTCAACACCCGGCACTACGACCCTAAATAATTTTATGATTTCTTAAGATGCAGCTTTATAACCAAAAATAGCTTTAAAAACTTTTCTTAACAACATACGACTCTTTAGCCCAACTTATAAATGTTTTATTAGCATATTATACGTGCTCACAAGAATACACACATACTACGTCCTCTAGTGACAAAGTAGCCGTCAACCTCACGACCGATAGTTTCAATGGTACCGCAACCTCATTCACGACTGACTTTAATAGAGTGTCAGAGATGAGGGACACTCTTTATCACCAGTGGTTGGTTCAACTGTTGGATTTTTTGAATAAAACTAGTTTCAGATATTTTATATTATTTTTAATAATATTTGGATTGTCTCAGCCTATTTATAAATGTGTTTGTGGAAAATATATTTTTTAATTTTTTATAATTCATATGCGGAATTTCGGTAATTGTACACGCTAGGAATTCTAATAAGTAGTGCTTGGATTATTTACACAAAATTTGAATTTCAGTTATGGTATAATTAAATTAGTTCACAGCCTACATAGGGCTGATATCCTATTGGTATAGCTGCGAACATAATCTCAATGGTTTATCTTAATCACGTGAATTTGTTCGATAATTCAAGGAAGATTGTGTTTGATACACCAGGAATATATTGAATAGAATCAAAGGTGAAATTAAAATTCATATACTGACATGATTGAACTTAGGCAATTTCACGATTTTCTCGATGACTCATAGATTCTTAACCTCGAGAAATATTAAATGCTGACATGTTCGAATATTTAATTCTTTGAATTATTTATGGGTGTGATTCAATCTTATTATTTTAACAAATCTTGGGGTTTGGGTAATAAATATTATAATGTTTAGTGTTATATTTCAGAGTAATATTCTTTTGATAAATTCATAAGTTTTTGTTGTTACCAGCAAACGTAATCAGTGTATTATTAATTTAATCCAGTAATATATCAAATAAGTTGAATTTGGTAATTAATAATTATAAAATTAAATTGTCAGTAATTAAATTTTACTAAGCGGGTATTGAAAACTTAACACTGGGAATCATATTATGTAGTATATAATTCGACAAATAATAACTTTTATCATTATGATCTGAGATAATTAAATTGGAGTGAAGTTGTAATTATTTAGTATAATTATTTATAATTTAAAAAATTAAAAATATATCAGAGGGTGCTGATATGTAATTTCATAATTCTTTTAGAAGACAATTTAGTTATTATTATTACGTCCTTAGTGTAATCTATAATTGTAGATCAGGTCCCTCCTAACTCTTGACTTAATCTATAAATATGAGGCTTATTCTGATTTTAAGTTAGAACTCATATTTTGGTGACGGTTAGGTTTTTAAGTGTTTAGAAAGAGAGAGAGAGAGAGAGAGGCGACCAGTCTAGTGCCCACCGGGTCTCTGCTGATCATGTAATTAGATTATACACCGGAAGATCCGAGGAGTTGCAATACTGATTCAAATCTATCAAAATTATTAGGTAAATTATTTTAACTCCGTATAATCTTTAATTTTTCCGTATTAAGATCTAATCTAAGATTCGTATGCAGTTTTATTCTGCATATCCAACAATTGGTATAAGAGCCAACGATTGTGATTAGATTCTAATATGGATTACATGTTGTCCAACATTAATCCAATTAATTTATCTACATGAATGTTAGATTTAGGATTAAGCATTGTGATAAAAGATGGTTTGTTAAATTAAATCATCCATTTATGGCTTTATTTTTTATTTTTGATTCGGATCCTATGGTGGTTTCAACTGCGGTTCTTTTTAAATCAATAATCTTATTTGAGAGATTGGTGAGATTCCATTTCTTTTACTTAACTATGTAATCTGATCCAGATCTAAAATGAAGAGCGAAGAAGAAGGCAACAAAGGCTCTGTAACAGGGCAAACATGGTAGCAGTAAGGAAGAAGATGGGAGCAGACTAAGCAAGGCCGTAGCAGCGCCCGGAGAAGTGGTGCAAGCCTTGGCCAGCAGGCGCACGGGGCTGTACCATCGATGGTGTTGGGAACCCAGCGCACAGCGGTGCAATAAATCAGAAGAAGGCGTAGGAAAGACCAGGCGGCAGCGATGGTAGCGAGAAGAAGCCGTGTTGCCAGTGGTGACCAGTGTCGCAAGGCGCTGCGCGCGGCATAGCATGGCGCTGGAGCGGTGGAGCATCTTGGCCAGTGGTGGCGCAGCGAGAAGCAACCAGTGCCGACTAGGCAGTAGGGCTCAGGTCTAGCAGTGGAGAGGCCAGTGTTGTGGTGAAGCTGCGACGCGTGACGACATCGGTAGGCACAACAAGCGGCGCGAGGAAGACGAGCAGTGGCCAGGCGCAGGGCAACGAGCCAGGCGTCGGTGGCACCATAGTAGCTAGATGCTGGAAACCCTAAGTGATTGAAGCAGAATTGCTTCAAACAGAGGATTGGCTGCTACGTAAATAACCCCAGTTGCCTGAAACCCTAATTACTGGAGGAGAATTGGAAGTGCAGGAGCAAAGTGAACCTTAGTGTTTCTGTTTTCCCTAAAAGGCTACCCTGTTTCGGCAAGGTCATAAACTGGAGGAAAATTTTAATTTTTTTATTTTTTTATTTTTTCTATTATTACGTGGATATTTTATTTTGTTTTGTTGTATATTTGGAACGCTTTAAACATGAAAAACATTGATTAAAAAGACTTAACCCTAGAAAACATTTTACACTGAAAATAATTTTATTTTTCATGGTTATTTTTCAAAATTAATTAAAAGTGGAATTTTTATTTTTTGCTCAAATTAAATTTGATTTCTACGTTATTTTAATTTAAATAATTTATTTTATTTTTTGGATAATTAAAATAAAGAAATCAGAAAATTAATTTTTGCATGAAAAATTAAATATTAAGTGAGTGAATGGATTTTAATTAAACCCCACGACCTCCATTACTATTTTATATGTGATGTCATTAATTCACCTCCTCAATGGAGGATTTGAATTGCAGATATCACTGAAAAAAAATTCTTAAGAGATAATTCTTATAATTAAATAGTAATTATGAGTGATTCCCCCAATGGAGATATTCATTACGAGAAAAGTTTTATTTGGAGAATGAAATAATTGTATACATTTAAAATATAAATAATAATATTCTTCCTAAAAGAGTCACTTTTATTATTTATAAGGTCGAAGGTGTTGGTTATTTAATCTTGTTCAACAGAGATTTCCTGAACATTTCAGATAGTAAAATTAAACGATACAATCAGTCTAATTTAAAGTGAATGAGAAAACCTACCAACGAGAAATCAAATTCTAAGAAAATTATATTAACTAGAATAATTTATTTGTAATTAGCGGACGAGGAAAGTCAATTCAAGATTAATTCACATAGATTTTTCCACAAAATCTAATTGAATGCATATATTTTTTCAAATATAATGGGCATTTTGTTCAATCCTCTCGCTTCGATATTAAAGGAAAATAAACTAGCTTAATCAAATTTTATCAACTCGGAAAAGAATTTTGACGTTGCCCTAATGACAGAGTACTTCAAATTTGTTTTAACTAAACTATGTCCGACAGAGCCGATAGAGGGTGCACCCAAAACCGAAGTACAAGCTTACCAGAAGTTGCAGAAAGCTGATCAGATGGCTCGTTGCTATATTTTGACTTTCATGTCAAATGTGTTGCAACACCAATATCAGTATATGACCACTGACTACAAAATAATTTTGAACCTCAAGGAAATATTTGAGGATCAGAATCATTCCGCTAGGATGACAGCTATGTCGAACTTTGTTAACATCAAGATGGTTGAAGGTACACCAATAAAGGACCATGTTCTTAAGATGATCGGCATTCTTGGAGAGCTAGAGGTCCTTGGATGTGAAATATATGGGGAAGCCCAAATCGATTTCGTGCTCCAGTCACTGCAAGAGTCTTTTAAGCAGTTTTTTCTGAATTTTACAATGAGTAAAATGGATTACTACTTGCCGCAACTTCTTAAAGAACTACAAGCAGCTGAAGGTATAATCAATAACAAGTCTCTAGTTAATGTTGCTGAATGCCCATCAACTTTTTACTCGAAAGGGAAGAAGAAAAAGAAAGAGAAAGTTCAGAAGCAATATTCAATTGTTAAAACTAAAGGGAAGACTTAAAGGGCAGGAAAGCATTCGAAAGGTAAGTGCTATTTTTTCCATCAATCAGGACATTGGAAGAAACATTGTGCAGTCTTCTTAGAAAAGCACGGTAATGGATAAGGTAAAAATTCTTCATTCACTGTTGAAGCATGTTTTTTGGTGAAATCTACGGGAACTTGCTCTATAGATTCAGGAGCTACTAATCATGTTTGCTATTTTTTGTAGGGGTTCCAGGTAACTAGAGAACTCAGTAATGGAGAGATGTTTTTATTCATGGTGACTCGAATAGAACAACAGTAGTAAAATTAGGAACTTTGTTCTTGATTTTTGTAGTAGTAGGCGAATAATATTGGAAGATTATTCTTATGTACCTTCAATTCGAAGGAATTTAATTTTTATTTCGAAATTGGTTTTGATTGGACATTCGATCAATTTTAGTAAGAATGTTTCTATTAAATTTGGCAGCTCATATATATGTTCTGGTACATTAGTGAATAATTTTTATATTATCAAACCTATTCTACCAGCACTGCTTAAAACTGAATTGAATAATTCTAATGAAAATCATTTAAAAGGAAAGGATCCTTCTTCATAGAACCAAATATATATATTTGGCACTTACGCCTTGGGCATATTAATATAAAAAGAATTCAAAGACTGGTTTCAAATGAGCAATTAAGCTCATTCGAAGTGGAGGCACTTTCAGTCTATGAATCATGCTTGGAAGGTAAAATGACAAAGAGACATCTCTCGACAAAGGGCTATAGAGTCGAAGATGTGTTAAAATTTGTTCACTCCGACTTGTGTAGACGCATGACTATCTACGAATGAGGTGGTGTTGAGTATTTTATCACCTTTATTGATAATTACTCAAGGTTTAGTTACGTTTACCTAACGCACTACAAGTCTGAATCCATTAAGAAATTTAAAGTTTTCAAGGCTGAAGTAGAGAGGTTGCATAATAAACTAATCAAAACACTATGATCCAATCCTAGTGGAAATAACTTTTGGGAGAGTTTAGAGATTACCTAAAGGAGGTAGGGATTACATTCCACTTGACTGCACCTGGCATGCCTCAACAGAATGGTGTAGAAGAAGGAAGAAAGAAGACTATTTTGGATATGATTAGATCCATGGTAAGTTATTCGGATTTGGAAGATTTGCTTTAGGATTTTGCATTAGAGATGGCTGTGAGGAACCCTTTTGAAAAAAAACTCGCCACCCTCATTTTCTTATACCTTTTTTTTAAAATTGCTCTCGGTCTTGGGATAAAAGAAAAAAAAAGAAGGGTTTTATGTTTTGAAAGAGAGCCCCCCAAATGCATTCGTGTTAAAGGTCGTAGAATTGGAGTCGTCACTTCGTTTTTCATGGCAGACAATAAAAATAAAACATTCAATGAACTAATCCGTCCTTACCAGACATAATGGTTCGGGTGTTAGGGTACGAAAGGGAAAGGTGTTAGACACCACTCTCGCCCGATCCGAACACCGACCTCTACTTAACCATTTATTTAGTTCTTGTCGTAAATTTATCAAAAGCAACATATACATAAAGGTTGTTTGCAGAAAGAACATGCAAAATCAAACTAGGAAGTAAAACTCAACCTAAAACTAAGGTTTTCTATGCATTTCTACACTTAATGGCATGTCAAGCGGGAGATGGCAACACATTAGTGCAGTTTATGCATATAAAAAAATATTGTTAAACACAAAAGATGCAGAAAAGCTACTGGAAAGCCACTGGTTGGCAATAGAGGTGGCGTGCACCACCTCATAACCCAATGCACATCATCTGGACATGGCATGCGCTACTTTTGGGATTTCTAGAAATGACGTGCGTCAATGTAGAATATTGAGCTCGACACTGAGAGGCCCAAAAGAGGCTACTGTTTTGAGAAAATAGTGTGCTTTTGGGTGTAATTGTGTTTTTATACTAGAAAGAAAATAAAAGGATAGCAATTCATGTAGAATTTTTTACAAGTAGTCAAAATCTTACATTTGATGCATTCCTACTCACAAAAGTTAAGAAAAAGGAAAGAAAACTAACATACTTTTCTAAGAATACAAAAAAGAGATGCATAAACGAGAAATAAAAATGAAGTCGGGGAGAATGAGGCCAACGACCACTTTCTCCCCTTTACAGAATAGAAAGAAGTTTGAAGAAAACAAACTAGAAGATTGACGAAAAAGATAAGGAAATCAAATTTACCGTGTATGCCGGTCGAAAAAAGTAAAGTTACAAGCAGTTTCGTAACTTTCCTCAAATACGGTGCGTCCTTGGGAAGCCTTGCCTACAGCCTTTGAGTCCTCGGAGTTGTTTCAATGCAAAGGATTCTGATGTTTCAATTAGTCTAGTTTCAAGTTCAGCAGAAGTTTGAGAGTTATATGTTGAGGATCTTGTTCGGGTTCTGAATTTTGTAGAGGTTTGATACTTGTCAAAGATTAGGGGTCTAATTCAGCAGAACTTTGAGGCTTGTGTCGAGTTAGGGATCAGAAATAAGAGGGGGGAGGGCCTCCTATTTATAGACTTTGGGCGAGGAAGCTATCAAAGGGGAAAAAGCTTCCTCTCACAAGGTGTTGCACGCCAGGTGAAGGGGGCGTGCACCTGGTTGCTTGTGGCGCGCGCCAGGGTTAAGGTGGCTTAGGGCACCTTGACTTGGCATGGACAGGGGATTTTGGAGGGAAGTGGCATAAGATTTGAAATGACGTGGGGTTCTTGGGAGGGAAGTTGCGTGCACCACTTGAAGGTGGCGCGCGCCTGGTAGAGGTGGCATTGAGGGATGTTTTTTGTATTTTAGTTGTTTTATGGTGTTTTGGGATGTTTTAGAGTATCTCGGGGTGTTCCTTGGACTCTCAAACCTACATGGAGTCCCCTTTGACGCGACTTATGTATGTATTCATAATCGGAAGCTAACAGAACTAGCCTATGCTCGGTTTAGTCGAAATTGGGACCTGCACTTGTGGGCTTAATGGACTATCCGATACTTCCCTAGATTGGTTAGATATCCGTTCATCCCGACCAACTTTAGGTTGTGTCATACGTATTCTCATGAGGGTTTTAACTAACCTTTTTTGTTGTCTATAGATTAACGTTTTCACCTTTCTCTAGAGGGTTTTTGTTATTTTTAATTAACTCCTACTTGGTTTACGTATCAACCTTTCCCAAGAAGGAAGTGCTTTTCTTTGGTCTGCCTGACTGAGGTTACGCATCGGGACCTACACTTGTGGACTTAATGGACTATTCGATGCTTCTCTAGATTGGCTGGATCTCCATTCGTCTCGACCAACTTTAGGTTGTCTTGTGCGTTTTCCCGAGAGGGATTTAACTCACCTTTTTTGTTTGTCCTTAGATTAACGTTTTCACATTTCTCTAAGGGGTTTTGTTATTTTTAATCCATAGGAAAGTATTTTCACACTTTCATACTTTCTTAGAGTTATTGAACTTTCTATTTTTGGCCTGGTTAGGTTGCGCTTCACGCTTCTTAATATAATGAATTTTTCAATTTTTCTGGTCACTAGATAAGCATTTTTACGCTTTTCTACGTTTATCGAAACTTTCTTTTTGGTTCAAACTTAGGTTGCGTCTCAACACTTCCTAAGAGAGAATTTTCTATTTTTCTGGTCACTAGATAAGTATTTTCACGTTTTTCTAGGTTTATTGAACTTTTTCTATTTTTGGTCCAACTTAGGTCGCGTCTCAATGCTTCCTAGGAGGAAATTTTTCACTTTTAGGTCACTATATAAACGTTTCACACTTTTTTAGATTTATTGAACTTTTGCTTTTTGCCCAAGTTAGTTTTGCAACCTAACATGGTGAATTTGATATTTTTTTGATCACTAGTTAAGCGTTTTTCACGCTTTTGTAGATTTATTGAATTTTTTGTTTTTGGTCCAAACTTAGGTTGCGTTTCAACGATTCCTAAGAGGGAAGTTTTTATTTTTTAGGCCACTAGATAATCGCTTTCATGCTTTTCTAGGTTTATTAAATTTTCTCTTTTGGGTTACTAGGCTAGTGCTTTCACATTATCTAAAGTGATAGGTTTTCAATTTTTAGCCACTAAGTAAACATTTTTACGCTTTCTTAGGTTTATTGCATTTTTTCCCTTTTCTTCCTTTTTTTGTACAGATCTTCCTTAATTATATACATGGTTGCACTTTATTCGTATGGTTCGCATATCTACAAGGTTGCACTTTATTTATATGGTTCGCATATCTACAAGGTTGCTTATTTACATGCATTCTATTTACAGGAATCGCTCTGTATAGGGTGCTATGTACAGGGATGGTTCACATGGTGCTATGTAAAGGGATGCTATGTACATGATGATATTTTTATGTACATGATTACATATATACAAAATATGTACATGATTTATTTGTGTACAAGAATATACAATGATTTTATTTACAAAGATTTGTATTTATGTACAAAGATTACATATATACAAGATTTTATTACAGGGTATAGCTACATGAATTTATTTATATGAATGCTTATTTATGTTCAATGATGGCTCATTTTTCTCCCTTTTTCTTTGTACACGGGAGGTTCATTATTTATGTACACGGGTCACTCATTTCATGAGTCAATGAGCGTAATAATGTGGGCAACAAACCAAATAAAAATGACACAATTTTTGAAACACACATTTTTATTTATTTATTCATCATATGTACATAGTTTTTTTTTTCTTTTTTTAAAAAACACAAAGTAACTCGATTCAAATTGAGGTTGCTATGCCTTATAAAAATGTGCACTCAAAAAGACTCTTTAGGGTTGTATTTCGTTACGAGATTGGACAAACGATCTGTATCTTTTTCAACGTATCGAGAACTATCACAATAAGATCTAGTGTTGAAAATTTCTTCCTTAAAATCTTATTATTTCTCCATTTTACACATCAAGACTCACCTAGATCCTTCGATTGCCACAATAACAGAAAGAGTTCCTCTATTGATTCATATACATATCATATCTCTAGTATCTCGTTTTTATCAATGTCCACATCTTCATGTAAGACCTCATATTTTGGAGTTGGGGGCTTCCTATAACTTCACGAATCGTTATGCTTCTATTAGAAGGTATACGAAGACTGGTAGTTTCCTGCCCCTCGTTCCTCTTTATGCTTTCGTCAAAAGGTGTACAACAATCAATGGCTTCATGCTCATTGTTCCATTTCATTTCACGGTTCGAACAATACTGTATATGATTCATATCGTTTGTTTTGCACTGGTTCTTGTTATCTTGACGCAAATGTATACCTCTAGCATTCAATCATAGTGGGTTTTTAAATATGCTCTTATCATGTTTATGATTCTTATTACTAAGCCATGTTTCTCAATATGAAAGTTCTTTCTTTAGGACTGTAATGAAGGCTATGGTTAGGGTTTAAGAAATGAAGGAAAAAGACTCAAACATCAACGCATTGCTAGGGCTTTTTAAAAGTTAGCAGTCATCTTTCATATCTCATTTGTCTCTAATTTCAACTTTGTTTGGTTGAAAACTTTTCATCTTCTTACTGTCTACCCCTTTTTCGTATTTTCTTCTATTATTTCCTTCATCTTCTTTGCCCTCTTTTGGAGGGATTTTTTTGTTAATTTTTTTTGTTTCACTTCTCTTTTATTTTTCCTTTCTTCATTATTATCTTTCTTTTTATTTTCCCAAGTGTGGGATATGACTGGCTAACAGGGTTTTGAGAGAAAACTTTGTAGCTCAAACGGGGTTAGCAAGATATATTTGTAAAACATACAGAGTGCAGAAATGATGACCTTTGTTCACTTTGAGTTGCATGGCTAAGTTATAATTATCCAAACATATGATGAAACGGACTCTCGTACTCGCTTTGACTGAACTAGTTTTCACCATTGACGAGCTTTGTGACCGAAAATGATTTCATGATTTGTTGAGTATTTTTTTATATTTTATTTTAACTCTAACTTTTGCCTAGACCACCCTTTCCAGTTTTTAGCCTACCGAGCCTTTTCCCTTTTTTTTACTCACAAATCATATGTCCAATGAACTCTCGATATTTGATGGCATTGTGAACCTCCTTTCTCTGATAATTGATGACATGATTCAAAACTTGAGACTGATCTTCATTGCAGAGATTTTCTCGTGTTCTCGTTACCAAATCTGACAATCATTGTTGTTTCTCAAAAAGGTTTTATGGAATCAACTTTTGATCTCTCAGGGATCCCTTGCAATACTTGATTTATTATTCCTGTTCCTTTCATTATGAATTGGACACGTCTCTCTGTGTAGAAAAAGAAGGTTTGGTAAAGTGCCGGTAAGAACCTCAAATGTTTAGGTTGCTAGACATCCTTTAAGGGAATCAGGCCTTATCATCGTTTAAAACAAAAGGTTCTCGCATTGTTTTGACTCTTCTGTTCTTTTTCAATGAAGGTTAAAAGATAAGTGCACTCTTCAACTCTCTTCGTTTTCAAGGCTGGAAATGTGAAAGTTCACCTATTTCGTTTGGCATAGAAAAATGAGAAAAATTGTTTTTCTCTTTCTTTTTTTTGGAAAAGAAATTATTAATAAAACAAAAAAAGAAACATAGGTCATGACAAAAGACTCAAAAACTTTTTTGACTCGTTGCCCACATCATATATGTCCCAAGACTCATAAAATAAA